>QXVX01004098.1:17734-93716 GCA_013436065.1 Halocynthia aurantium
ATACATCAATTACTGTCAGCATATCCGTCAAAGAATCATTTGCATTCAAGGGTGAAAACAATCCAAGTAAACCAAAGAATGAATATTCGATCAGTATGGCATTTTCCAAAACTTCTCATTGCACTGAAATCAATACCTCTTCAAGTCATATGCTTATTTACGAGAAAAACATAGAAGCTTTATCAGCCAGAACTGAGAACACTGTGGATGGTATATTATTGCTCTTTGACAGAGCACAGTTTTCTGTACAGATTAAGTTCTCAGCTCATCTTGCATTGTGTTGGAAACACTGGAATTTATATTTGCAACTGACTTCCAATAATCATGCACAACTAAATGCTGACAATATTACAACATGTGCTTGGCAGCCAGTATTTGTGTTATGCCCAGATGAAATATTATCTATTCAACCCAGCATCAATCAGCTGCTGCCTCATGATGTACTACCTGAAATTCAGTATCCCATTTCTTTCGATTTCACCATGGATATTTATGACAAGAATCAAGACGAACCAACTGCAAAAAATCTCACCAAACTTATTAATCACGGTGTAAATAATGGAAATGAATTTCTTCACATAAAACTTGGCATAACAAAATGTGATGAATTTGGGTGGTCCGATGTTATTGCAAACATATCATCATTGGCTTGTACTCAAATACACGGTTTGTGGATAAGACATCAGTTGCGTTGTGAAATTCAAAATTTTCAACTCTAGTCATCACCTCAATGTTTTCTTTCTAGGGAATAGATTTGGTAATCACAATATTCAGTTCATTCACTGCCGTGGATTTTTCCTTCTCAAGCAAGAAAGGTGCAACTCTGTCTCACATATGTGCTATTTGCTCGGAGTGAATGGTATTCTTTTAGTTTTGCTTTTAGAAATAAGCTTATTCAAGGATTAATGTTTTTCTGTATTGTGGTTGGGGTGCTTTGACTACAATGGTAAATATTTTATCATTTTTCAGTGTTAGACTCAAGTTATGCAGAGGGACATGCTCTACTGAATTCAAAACTGTCCTGTGCTGCAAAAAAATGTGATGTGGATTTGAAATCCATAACAATTCCTCGATCAATTTCTGAGGGACGCTGGCAGTTATCGGCAGAAATAAATATCAAACTGCATAGAAATCAAACAATGCAAGCTCCCGTTCCTATTGCTGAAATGTTCAATATATTTCCAAGATTATATTTGTGAGTTTCAAGACTGATATTAAATATTTGATTGTTTATTCTACCTATCATCTCTCTCTTTAATCATTTATTCTATGCAGGAATGAAGATGTCGATGCTATGCTCTTCTCGAATATATCTGTTGAATTTGATCTACAGAATCTTCCTTACACAGATACTGCTATTGTAAATTTCACTTCAGATTTCCGAGCTGCTATTGGATGGAATGCTCTATTTTGTGGATATTCACATTTGAAAATAGAAGTTCAAGTCAACCCATCAGAGCAATATTGTGAAGAAATATATCTTGCAAATAATTATTTTTTAAACCCAGTATACTTCGACTGCGATGGTAAAAATAATTTCTTAAGAGACTATAAACCACAATAAATGTTTTACCGGTACGATGTTTTTGCAGGTGATGTGATGGAAGTGTTGTCCTTTAAAATACAACCTTTGGAACCTTTTCACTCAATATCCTGCTTTGTCAAAACTCCTGTTCATATTGAAGCTCAATTGAGTATTCTATCTGAAAGTCTGCGTGATGCAGTTGCTCAGCAAAATAAGTTTCATGTCGATGCATTTATTTCCATTGATCCACTGTTGGACATGCAATTGGATGATGAGGCTGCATTCGAAATTACATATATTTCATCTCACAGCGAGAGCAGGTCGATTTTAAGTCTAAAAGTTCGATCACAAGTTTATAGGTTAAAAAAATATTTAGGAAATTGAACTCTTCCAAACCATGTTTTTCTCTAATTTTTCAAGGAATGAACTGTCTATCACCATTACTGCAAACATATCACTTCCAGCAGGAGCATGCAATGAAGCTTTGAAGAAATTCCTAATAATTTCAATACAAGGTATACTGCCAGAATTTCTTAATCATGAATTAAATGTAATATTTCTAATCTATATTCGGATTTTAATATTTTCAGGCCCTGGATTCATTATGGAACTGGACAAAGTTATTGACAATAATTATATTCCTATCAAATTGGAAGATATCACCTTCATTACACAACACAATTCAGTACTGAGATATTTGAGTTTTTATATAAGCAAATTTGAAATATCTCAATCTGCTCTGGTGGTTTTTCAAGCAAATCATTTCGTGGCTGAAATTACATTTTCTGGTCTTCAGTAAGTACTATTTGTTCTGAATAACTAACTTGTGCAAAAAACCTATGGCCATTGGTATTTAATAGTATTTTTTCATCATAGGTTTTACGATGATGACACGCTGAAAAAATTGTTGAATGTTACGTTTGATATATTTATTTCAACAACAAAGGAGTTTAGTCAGCAGCCATCACTCATTGTCGACAGAATATACCTCCATGAAGTTACAACTGAAGAACAAATGATTAAAATGAAGCAGTATATCACTCCAGTGTTGGCTATTGACTCCACCTTTACTCTGAGTCATTTACCATCTGGATTCTGTGGCAAAGTGTTCATAACAGGAAAAGTTGAAGACAGCAGTAAACTAGGGATGGATATCCATGTAGAAAATAACGTCAAATCATTGGAAGCAATCATCAGCTGTCCCGGAGACATAATTTTTTGCGATATTATGGAAGTGGAAAAAGTATATCCTGGAGAAGTTTTACCGAAGATATTTTTTGAAAGTAGGGGAAAAATTACACTGAACCCATTCAAGACAGAAAACATTATGCTTAGCTTTGATGCATGGAATGTTGGAATGCAAGACCTACAGTATCATCCTGAATATGAATTTCTAGTATTGGAATTATCTGGTTTTGAGCTATCTGCAAGTTGGACTTATGTCACCAGTTTAAAATCATCTTGGATTAGTCATACAACATATCATTTTAAACTGCTGCTCTCACTTAGCCCGCTTATTGAAAACTGTAAATCGATTGATTTAAGCAAAAAGAACAGGGTTCTTAAGGGAATCCACTTTGTTGTCAAAGTTGTTCCGAACCCGAAGCATCCGGATTTTTACCAAAAGTATGACTCGTTGAGCAGCAACAACCAGCAAGAATTCGATGTAGAAATTGACTGCAGGGGATTACTCAATGTCGATCTGACTAATTTTAATGATCAGAATTCGGGAGTGGATAGGACTTTTGATATGAGCTTTTCTATGACTTATTCGTATAGTAATTCAAAACTTGGCAATGACATTGATTTGACCAACTGTGAGAACTCATGTATTTTGGATCACTTTGAGACTTTCAAATCCCAACCAGTCCATGCGGTAATCAGATTTGGATGCGGCAGGGAAGAGTCTTGTGCCGATAAAAATTATCTTGCACCGATTGTATTAAATTCTGCAAATTGGACTCATTTGTACATAGATGATGATTATCTAATTGTTGGAACTTCATTGACTTTGGAAAATGTTTGTATGCCAGAAGAAGATTGGCTGAGTTTCTGTGCAACTGTTCCTGCAATGTTTAGCATGGAGGTAGGTATTTTAAGTATAGCAATGAGCTTTTTGTAAAGGAAGTTTACAAATAGCCTGATAACGTTTGTTGGTGTTTAAGTAATTAACAAATTAGCTGCATAGTTGAGGACTTGCAATTGGTATTCAAAAATTGATCTGTAGGAAGACATTCTTAGCCAGGATTTGGATTTTGTGAATCAATAATCATATAATTCAAACATAACAGATTTTTGCCTTCTTGGCCAGAGATGAGATTGAACATCAGCATTCCTTGGCATATGAAGAATTTTCATTTCAAGATAATACCATATATTTTAATAATATTTCTATTAAAGATTGTCCAAGCGGTGCAAGGTAAGCATGTTTAAAATTATTTTTGCCATTATATTAACTTTCTAAATTTTGTTCCGATCAATCTCATTCAGGATCATCCTTAAAAGCTTTGCAGCAAACATTGGAGATATTTTGAAACTGCCAAGAACTGAGGCAGTGACTTTCAAACTTTCAATTTTTGGCTACACCAGCAATCCTGCAGTGCAAGAATTAAAAATGTACATGAATTTCCTTCTCTGTTTCAACTCATCAAGTGTTGCCTTGAACTGTTCAGCTGACAGTCGCATAGATGGCTTTTTGGAATGTTTGGAAGAAACTTGCTACGAGCTTACATACAAATTATTGGAACATTATAAAGGGCGATTTGTGCAGAATAAATTTATGATGAATTCAGAAATCATTATCGACAGCATACCGTTGGATAATATGACTGCTACATTCTGTTGGAAACAGGCTGTCATTCTTGTTGTTGTACACGACAACAAAATGGTAATGGCTTATTCAAATTTTTCTTTTCATTCTAAGCATTGTTGCAATTGAGTGTAATATGACTGTGTTGTATGCATGTAAGGCAACTGCATATGTCTAATTGAATGCGCTTATATTCACAGGTATTTGAAAATAACATTAAAAGCAAAGAAATTTTTGTGAACTGTGGATCACGAGACATTGATGAATGTAGTTTGAATCTTCACAACTGCAAATATCCAAGTCAATGCCAAAATATGCATGAAGGATTTGTATGTGTCTGCTCCGAGAATTTAGTTTTAGATCAGTATGGATACTGCACAGAAGAAAAATATTGCAATGCCTTGACGAATGGTACTTTTCTCTACATAGCCATTTTCTCACATAGTACAAATCTTAGAACAATATGAATGTATTCGTTTCTAGGCATCTGCATGATGGACTGTGCATCTGGATATTTCTATAAAAATGGAAAATGCTTTGATATTGATGAGTGCAGTAACGTTGATTCATGTGGTAACTTCTCGCATTGTGAAAATTTCGAAGGTAATAGTTCAGTATTTGTCCTAATCATGAGGTGATTAGACTAAATAAATTGTAACAATTTCTTTATCAGGTTCGTTTAGTTGTGTATGTTTTGATGGTTTCGTTTTGAATGATGGGCTGTGCATGGACACAAAGAACTGTACAGCAAATTCCTGCACTGGTGGCGTATGCGAAGAGGTCATTCCAGGGTTCAGGTATTAAAGTCTTATATTTTTTCTATATTAGTAGATTGACTGTGATAAATGAAGAACACAAGCAAATTTGTAAAATATGTTACTGTCGTTAGATTTAAAGATAATTATGGTTTTATGGTAATACTGTATATTAATTTTATATTTGCAGATGTATTTGCAATGGATCATCATATATTGATGAGTGTGCCATCAAGACTCCTTTCCTTTCACAGTGGAGTAATTTTTCAGAATGTTCCAGCACTTGTGGTAAAGGAATCAAAACACGATTCAAAATCACTAATTATCCAGGCAAGTGAGATAGTTTTAAATAGAATTAAATTACACAATTTTAATGAGGGATTCTCTTCCAAATTGAGCAGACTCCATTATTGATATTGTGGACTGCGCTGTTGACCACTGTCCAGAAGGTTCAATCAGCTACTGTAGTATAAGTGGTGACCGCTGTGATCAGCTCCGCAATCGAGGGCAGTGTCGGCTTTCATACAAGGAAGATTTTGAGTGAGAATACTTACATTTACTTATATGCTATACCAAACTATGGTACATAGTGGGTACTATGAAAGTACTGTAATTTCTAAAGCAAATCATGATATTTATAAATTAATTGGCTTGACTCCAGAATTTATATCAATTTCCTTATTGCATGTTTTGTACAGATGCTACTGTGAGGGTGAATATCAGCCAGTGATCGATGACTTCACAGGAGTTTTAAGTTACTGCTATCCGAATAGCACATCACAGTAAATTTAAATTTTCACTTTAATTTCATTTTTCAAATCGCATTCACCTAATATTTCAATCTTTCATTTCCAAGAAACACCACATCTAATGAAGTATCGCTCATTTCCAATGAATTGACTCCAAAAGACATTCGGACTAATCTCCTGCCAACTTCTGAATGCACTAATACATCAATGCTCATATTCAGACTGGATCTACCGCTTCCAATACATAGAAATCATGACAGCAAAAATTTGTTCTTTCAGTTCATTACAGTGATGAAAAATGGAATAATGGTCTTGAGCGATTCCTTGATAGCGAAAGAATGGTTCAATGTTTTGCAATATCCTGACATTTTAAAGCAATTTCCATCTCAATTTGGAATGGTTATATTTCCATTGTGGGCCCCAGACACCTCTGCATTGGATTACACAGTAACTGAGATTTGCGCTGTAGTTTATACTGAAGACTCGGCAAATTACCTACGGACAATGGATTATATGAAAAATCTTTCCCCCGATAATACAACAACAAACTTCTTACAGCTGGTTGTTATAACATGGAGAGGAATATCTTCAACAGAAAATCCTGTTCAGTTCCAACTGATCGTAGCAACAAATTTCAATCGTACCTATATTTATTATGTTTATGGCAACATGGGACCAAGCTTTAATATTGGTCCTAGTCAATTTCCAATACTGAAAGGATATGTTATTCAAAATCCTTATGCAGAAAAAGATTCGTGAGTATTTTCACTTACAATTAATATGCTATGCCATATGTATTTGAAAAATTAATTTATTGTAAACAAAACTTCAGCTTTAGGTCTACTGATCCACACACTGTGTTGGAAGCGTCTCGGGTATTTGATCCTAATTCATTATCTCATAAGATGGAAATGTATGATGTTAGTGGCAACGATGTTTATGGTAATCAAATGAAGTTATTAAATATCTGAAATCATAAATTCACTTTCATTCTAGAGTATGAGTACAACCTGCTCAACTACTTTATGAGTATAACTATTCTACCCTTCAGTTTTATGATTTTAATCTTTTGTATAGATGTCTGTTTGAACTGGTATTATCATCAAAGTAAGCTAACAGCTGCTATAAGAAAACTGAGTGGTTTGTGCCCTCCCACTAAAACACAAATTGAGAAGAGTGACTTATGGGTATGATTGCTTAAAATAAACACAACAAAATTAAACATTACGCAAGTTCAATTGAAACTTTTTATTCAAAGACAACAACACAGCAGTGGATGAATAACAGCTTTCTCAATGAGTATATATCACAAAATCCGGATAAAGAATCTGCTGTCACAATGGTTCGTGGCAACATTTTAATTCAAGATATTTTGTTCATTCTGTTTGGTAATAATTTTTTTTCAAATTAAGTGGTCTAACAAAGCAAAGGGAGGGAATGGTAACGGTAATTTGGTACAGTGCTTTACAAGAAAGTTGGCTACATTTGATGATTGGAATGTTGATTGCTGCTATGTTATGGAAACTGGCCAACTAATTTCAAACAGTCAGGACTGGCACATCTCTGGTTTTATAAGACAGTATGTCTGTGGCATATATAACATGTATAATTATATCAACTGCTTATCCCTTTACTCATTTCATATGCAGAAACTCCAATAAGAAATCTGAAAACTATTGGAAATATGATCTCCATCCATTATTGTCTTGTTGTATTTGGACACAGCAGCAATACCCTACTACAAATAATGTTTGCAAACTGTACGAAGAAAAGCGCCCAATCTCAAGTAAGTGAAACGAATTTTAATTTCAAATTACAGTACTATTATTATCATTCAATCATAACACACACACACACACACACACACACACACACACACACACACACACACACACACACACACACACAGTGAGGAGCACCAAGTATATTTGGTGGTTCATTATCAGATTTTTATCTCCTTTCTATAATAAAAATCAAATAATGTTCCATTCAATGACAGATTCGAGGTCATATAGTAAAG
Organism: Halocynthia aurantium; assembly: GCA_013436065.1. NCBI lineage: Eukaryota > Metazoa > Chordata > Ascidiacea > Stolidobranchia > Pyuridae > Halocynthia > Halocynthia aurantium. Next base: position 25,593 of record QXVX01004098.1, read on the forward strand.
AAGGATTCTTTTATGCTGGCGGAAACCTCACTACAGTCATGACATTTGATGGATCAATTTTCAAAGTTGAGAATCCGGGACTGTATTTGGTTTTCGAGACGGATGACATCGTCGTACACATGATCATCGATTGTAGAGAGATAGACGGAGAATCTGTTACCACAATCACTGGACTATTGTTCACCATTCAGTACAATGATTTACCTGACGGATCGTCCTTAGAGATCTACCTGAAAGATTCAGGGTTACTCTATGTATATTCCATAGATGAACTAAATCTGCCTAAAACTGTTGAGGAAGCACGCCAGGAAACACAATTGGGCAGAAACATTCAAGTTGAATTCTTAGGTAAGTAAACACGATATCCTGCTTTATAAAATACAGTATAGTAATCATTTAGCCTGATGAGAACACTAATAAAATTGTTATCTTTGTTCAATTCGTTCAGGAAGTATGATGAATAACCATGACAACACAGTAGTCCATGCAGGCATTATTCTTATATTTGAGTCCATAACTTTCCATATTCATGCAGTACAATCTTCAATTACTTTGGCATCTCGCATTCCAAGCAACTCACATGGCAAAATAAAAGGATTGGCAGGTATACTAGACTCATACTCAGCTGATTATTTGTCTCGATGTAGATGCCCTAATATAGAGATTTCTGTTGACTTCTGTTAATTTCTGATTGTGCGTTCGTGTCTTTTCAAGGGAATTATGATGGTAATCCAACTAATGACTTCATTACTTCAAGTGGATTAGTGCTACCAGCCATACAAAATTCAAGATCCTTCTGGACGTTTCCAACTGATGAAGTAGAACATGAATATGTGAAATCATGGTCCAACAAGTATTTGACTACAAGAGGCTTGTTGTCCAAGAAAATGTTCAACATTCATTATCCCTATTCCTACCACTGTCATGCACCATTAATTAAGGTACAGAACAGTAGATGAAATTTTAATTATACTGCAAACATCAAAAAGTTTTCATAGGGAGAAAAACTTTTAAAAAATAACATTTGAAATATGGTTATAGAATTATGTCTAGGCTAATCTATAAAGTTTGAAACTAATCCTTAAACACTTTATTTTAGGATCAAGTAATGAAACCCAACTCAGAAACTCTGTGCAAAGATTTTTCGGATCTGAGCTTCTATGAGCTGTGTATTCATCATGCACAGTCATCTACCGGTGCATTTTTTAACAAGCTGAGGATGCTTTTGCTACAATTTGAAAGCAAAAGAGTTTCTCCCACAGTTTTGACACCCACTCTTAATTGCCCACAAGAATTTTTGGTATACCACGGGAAAGTGTACTCCGTCACCTGCAATTTGATGGTGGGTTATGTGCAATTCTTTGCATTGCAACTGCATTGGATTATACAGTTTTGCAAGAATTCTTTCGCAACTTATTCTTCCAGGTTCCAAACGTAAGTGACTATACATTGGTGACACGCAGAGGGGAAGCAAAAATCAGTCTCCAAGAGATTCATATCAAAGGAATAGAAAAGCTACAATCCTACAGATTATTACTAAATACAACAGCTATTAATCCTTCACCCTTCACTACCTGTGGAAGAAATTTACCGGCCACACTATCATTGGTACCTTATGAGCTTAAGGAGAAAATTGTGATAGAAGTAGTGCAAAACCAAAGTCTTGGTAAGAGTAAATAATGAGTTAATTACATTGATGTTTTCATGAAGTCTTACTGTTTATTCAGAAAGTGGAAAAGCAATACATGCATCATTCTCTCCTGTTGTTATTGTCTGTGTATGCATGGAAGAATCCCAATGTGATTTTAAAAATGTGAGTGTTCAATATCATGCTTCCTTACACTTTATGAAATCCTAATTTCATAAAGTGTTTTTTATATTAAAAAAATATCATTTTTATCATCTTCATATAATTGAATATTAACCATAATAATTTCTTTGCTCAGACATATGAAATATTCAGCAATGTGCAAAATGAACCACTTGTAGATTATAGTTGGCTAAAAGTGGCATTTTGCAATTGCCCTATGTGGACATGTGGTTTACAATGTGAGAAGACAATAGATCCTTGTCAATACCAGTTATGTCACCCAGGTAAAATATCGACTGAACTATTGCCGTAAAGTACAGAAATACCCAACTTAAAAGTTTACTGTTCTAGGAGTTGAATGTAGAGCTTCAGAAAATTCAAACAAGTATGAATGTGGATCTTGCCCCGAAAACATGATCGGTGATGGGAAATTATGTTCTCCACCTTCATGTTCCGAACTGTCATCAGAAATTCAGCTGAACTGTGAACACTTTTGCCGTGTCATTGATGATAAGCCTGTGTGCCTATGTCCAAAGGGTTATGAGATTGATGGAGATGGAATGAGCTGTAGAGGTACCATAAAAAAAAACATTATATAGACATCTCCTATGGTAAATTCACCATGATATGTATTGTGTTTCAATTTACCATATGAAATAAATTTATTGCCGGAGGCCAGATGGACTTCTATCCTTTCTTTATTATTTAGATGTTAATGAATGTGTACAGAACCCTCTGATCTGCAAGGAGTTAAAAAGTGTTTGTGAGAACAAAAATGGTACCTACAGTTGTATTTGTAAAACAGGATTTCAAAAGATTGCCATAACTCAAACAGGTCAGAATGAAATATTCTAGATACCTTTTTATGGATTTCCCAGACCATAATTTTAATGTACCATATATCTTTCATTATGGTTTCAGAGTTCAAATGCATAGACACAGATGAGTGCAAAGATAACAATGGAGGTTGTATGATGAGATGTCATAATGTTTATGGATCTTATTCGTGTTCTTGTATACCTGGCTTTGAGTTGAATGAGGTTTGTACTTTATGGATTTGTAGTATATTGTACCTGGAATAGTAATAATAATCTATTATTGATGCACTATATTGTAAACTGCATTATTTGTGACAGGATGGTAGATCTTGCATTGATCTTGATGAATGTAAATTTGGTCACTTGTGCTCTCAAAATTGTAAAAATATCCTTGGAAGATATGAATGCTCATGTAAAGATGGATATCAACTGGGGCCTGACAAGCTATCCTGTCTTGGTGTGATATTGCAGATTATTACATTAAATTAGATTATTGAGAGAAATCTGTTGAATTTCATTGTTTCTAAATCTAGCTATCAATTCATGTGATGAAGACATGATGACACAATGTACAGATTTAGAGATCTGTGCTTTGGTTAGCAATTCACCATCTTGTGCATGTCGTGCCGGATATCAGGAAGCGTCTGCAGATATGAAAACGTCAGCATTATATACTACATTATATACTGCATTATCATCAACTATATCCGATGAGTTATCTTTCTTTTTTTTGTAATTTTAGTTGTGAAAATATCGATGAATGCTTGGTTGATGACAGTTTATGCCATGATAACTCAGTCTGTGTTGACACATTCGGCTCCTACAAATGTGTATGTAATGCAGGATATGTTTATGTGGAAAGCAGCTTAGGCTGCACAGGTTGGTTCAATTTTGAATATGTGTAATAATTAGCATGGAAAAGTTCTTATCGATTTAATTTTTTCTAAATAGATCTTAACGAGTGTTTTTATCAAAATGGTGGTTGTGATCAGAAGTGCATCAACACTGCTGGTTCATACATCTGTGTCTGCCATGATGGTTATGTGCTCAATGAATATGGTGCACAGTGTATCGGTATGCAAGCTATTTATTACCAACTATCTTTACTATTTTGGTTTTGTGATATTACCCTTTCTTCTCCGCTGATTCTCCGCTCAAAGTTGCCCAATTGTTTTGGTATAGGGCTCATCCTGAAGTGAGAAATATTACCAGTCTTAAGTCAATAGAAAGACTTAATTACCCATTTGATATTTTTGATTAGAAATGTTTCTACTATATTTCTTTCTTATGAACTGTTCATTGTAGATCTTTACTAAATGCATTCTTTTTTAGATATCAATGAATGTGCAGCAACATTGCTTTCAAACTGTCACACATCTGCTAGATGCATAAATCTCCCTGGCTCACATAATTGTATTTGCTCTGAAGGTTGTATACAATCATTTTTTATATGTTGACTTTTTCATGGGTATTTAATATACTAAACTAACACAGCCATGAAATATTGTCAATCTGTTCATGTTTTCCCTTGTAGGATATACTGGCAATGGAATTCTATGTAATGACATCAACGAATGTGACAATCTCAACGGTCAATGTGCATGGACTTGTGTGAATACTGTTGGTTTCTATTACTGTGAATGTCCGATTGGATTCTACCTTGATGTCGACAGAAGGGGCTGCTTAGACATCGATGAATGTTCTGATCAGGAATACAATACTTGTAGAGGTAATACACAGTGAGTTTAAAATTCTCTCCATCTCAAGAAAGGGAGTATTTCACAAATAATACTATTTTTGTTCAGGATTACTAAGATGTAACAATATTGCTCCACACTATTTTTGCTCTTGTCCTGATGGCTATGATCGACTTGAATCTGATGATCAGACAACCTGCCAAATTAAATCAGAATTATCTACAATTCTTTTGAGGAATTATGCGATAAAGCAGGAGTGCTCTAAATGTGAATACGGGTAAGTAGTTAGCTGCTGCTGTTAGATATCAGGTGACTTTTAATAAACTGGTAGGTCAATATCAAACATGTCTGTGATGCCTCATGCACTATCTCTGTATGAGACGGAGGACTATTGAATTCAATTCCGAAATAGAATAGAATAATAAAGTGTTATAATGTGTCCAATGTACATTTTCATTACTTCTTAAACTATTTATTTACTAGATGCACTGAAAGCTTCATCACAAACTCAGGCAGAGACAAGTGTATTTGTCCTGAAGGTTTTGCTCTGGAAAATGGAACATTATGCTTAGATATTGACGAATGTAGTCAAGGTTCATCTGTGTGTACTTATAGATGTATCAATAATATTGGAGGTTACGAGTGCGAATGCTCCGAGGGTAAGTTATCTGTACTGTATTAACAAATTTATGAATACTGAAATATAGCAACTAGCACAGAGATTAGTGGTATATTTTATGGATTCTCAATTTCGTTGTTTCAAGACGAAACAAACAAACTTGCACACTTCTTGTGTAGATTCTCAATTAATTACATTATTAAGGATATGAATTACGCCAAAGCAACGGGCATCTTTGTCACAAAAAGCAAGACAGTTATTGGACGACATGGAGCAGCTGGAGTTCTTGTAGTAGTGATTGTGACTATGAATCGAGAAAAAGAGTGAGAAAATGTGTATACCCTGAAATTCAAAATCCAACTCAATGTGAAGGAAAAGCAGAGGACTATTCTGTTTGCGCTCCAAAAAATTGTGAAGGTAACAAGACAACATAATTCAAAACTATCATCATTTAATAAATTTCACTCTAGTAGTAACTGTGTAACATAAGTGAATGTTTTTTTTTTCAAAGTGAAACATGATGAAGAGGATCATTCTGTCGAAATAATATTTTCTTCCACCACGATTCTTGATTGGATGGTAGATATCAAATATGGCTTTGGCTTTTGGCTATCAGAAGCAATATTAAAATATTGCAAGGTATAAATTTGTAGTGAATACAAATAATTGGAACAAATTCTACACAACAACACAGTAGAAAGATAAAAAGATTCATTTCTAAAATTGGATAAAGTAAGTGTGTCTTTACAGATCCCGAAAAACTTCCATCACTGTTGTGGAGGTGTGGAGCCAGCAACAAACAGCATAATTGGTCGCCAACTAATATTTAATGTGGGAAAAAATGTTATCAAAGGGTATCCTGTTACAACTGCAAGCAACAACTTGATGTAAGCATGTTAAAATAACTCATTTATTTGCAAATTTGCAAATTTTTTGAAATTACTGTGATTGAGTTGAATATTGGATATATAACAGATCAGACTGGAGACTGGGGATGTATATACAGTATTGAAATAACTTTCCCTTGTATTTGAGCCATTTTACTTTCACAAAGCCTCAAACAGCTAGGTTATGCTATGTACCGAAACAAATAGGAGTGATTTTTACACTATCTTAGTATCATACCTTACGTCCTTACCTATATTGTTGTGCGACATTTAAAAGATTTGCGATTTGCGTAGTTGTATCCAATGTTGCTCGACATTTATAGCAATCACGTCTCAGCTCTGCGTAGTTTTATCCAATGTTGCTCGACATTTAAAGCAATCACGTGTCAGAATAATGAAATTTTGTCTACCTTTGAAGTGTTCAATCTCTCTTAACACGCCGAATTATTGAAATGTAAATTTTTAATCTACCCTTGTCTGGGTTGAAATTTATGACGTGCAACCATTTCTTTAGGATGCATTCCTCAATTTTGTAAAGACTTTGGCAATAAAATAAGAATTCGAATTCTTTATAATAAACCAAGTACTCTCCCTCTCTATACAGTGTTAAGGTTGTTGGGAAACTTCACAAATTCAGTGAATTCTGCTACATTAACGCTGGCGAACGAATTTCACTCGCGGAAGACAACGATTCGACGGGGTATTTGGACCCAGAAATAATTCTCAACGCTGTCATGGATCACAACACGACCAACTCTCCCGTTTTCTTTCTGAAGCATTCCATATCTGCAGTTAAGTTGGGAAGAACACCAAGATCTCCGGACCCACTAACATCGATTGGGTTTATCAGTGGCGTCACCACTCTAGCGGTTCTGTACACGGGTTTGATTGTGACTTTTCTTATTTTTAAAGCACGTAGAAGCTCTAGAAAAAAATCGTATTTAGCTTAAATGTATAATATCAGAAATTTTATTTTGTTAATTTTAAACCGTAACTAAAACTAGTTTGTGTGAAGGTGGTAAGATAACGAAGAAATAATGAACCTAATTAACTTGTATCACGTTGTGCACCACTTTTATATTGCAGATTTTGCTAGACTGTCGTGGCTGTTAAATATGTTGCACAGCACAAATCTAGAGAATCCTATTCACAGTAGCAGTATTTAATCAAATGTTGAAATACACTCAGATAGTGCTTATCGTTCGGTTATAGATGTGAACCTTATCACTGATGTAAGTGCATATTTCATCAATGATTGATTGATCCACTATGGTCAGATCCACGCTAGACTCTTGACATTATAGTTTAGCAAAATAGTTAGCGGCATATAGTAAATGTAGTGCCATACAACAACAGTTCATTTCGCCAATATTATATTTAAAAGCGAAGAAATCAATTTCATTCCAGGCCTTGATTTAATACTTCCCTGAAAGATGGATATGATATAGTAATGATACGAGTTTTGCCGAACTTGCTGCTATTTATTTATGCAGTCATTTACTTGGGGAAATATGGAAGTTTTGAATACGGGGCACGGTCTAATAACACTGTTCAGGGGATGCGCACGAGGCTGATACCCATTCCGACCATTATTGAAATATATAAAGTTTTGCTTCACTTGCGGGTAATTGAGGTAGGGATGATAACGGATAGCGGGAAACAGGTTTCTTTGTAGTGAAGAAACCTCATTCGTTTGAGGTAACAGTCCGATAGTTGGAAAGGTTTCACAAGCCAATCCGCGATGAAGATTTATTCGCGATGCCGTTGATGTTTCTGGCATTGAACTTGCCTTTGTCGCTGTAGGATTGTATGGACGATATGTAAGACGATTCATGTTGTTATTCAGAGAGTAAAACCTCATTGCATCGCTGTTGAACTGAGTGAATCCAGTCACTGGAAATATATAGTATTTTGGTAATTTATTTCCGTCGTTGTAAATCAACATTTTCGATCGTTACTTTTCAAGGCACATTCGCTTTGTCATAATCCTATTAGATACGAGCGCTACATGGAAGAATTGTAGCGAGCACTTAATAAATTCATTCCCGACTCTTTGCTGTCAATGACTGAGAGTTAATCGACAACAAAATTGAATACTTGAGGTAGAAAATGGCGTCAAGATATCCCAAGTGACTGAATAAGATATATAATATATTGTAAATCAGAGGTTCGGTACAATATACTGTACCTATTCCGTCTTACTTACAAGTTGCTTGCTGCTCCTTGCGACCCAGCAAAAATTCTACAGCTGTTGCAGCGTTGGGTTGAAACAATCTTCTCTCAGTTAACAGGTTCTCAACAGAGTCCCTAATGAACACATGACACATTTAATCTTGAGCGCAAACGATCTGAACAATTTGATAGTGTTGGCAGGGGACAGAGAAAGAAAAGTGCGATAAAATATTCTGAATACCTTGCTATATCTAATTTAATGAAGTAAAAATTGCCGAACGGAAAGATCTGATCAACCCTTTTAGTGTTCGTCTAATGAAATTAGGGACTGCTTCTTGAACGCATTACCAGCTCTCTGAGATGATGATTTTGCAAATTGGTTCCCACGTAATCTGATAAGTGAGCGCTATGTACATTGGCTTTTACTGGAGCAGTTCGTGTTGACGATCTTTGTTAATCTAATCGACCACCTTTAACCACTCGATTTAGAGCAGACGTGAAAGGATTTTTTTCGATACAAAGCGAATTATCTTCGCGTTCGTTCATCTAGCTAACTACATTGGCGGCAAAGTGGGTATTTGCGACATCAAATTTAAAAAATACTATCCCCAACCGCTCGGCTGAGTTCTCTAAACGAAGGAAAGGTTAGGGTATGTGTCAAGAAAAATCGGCAATTTTCCTTTTCAAAGCAAAGTGATGTGTTCTCGATTGACTGGTTGAATTTAAAACTTAACGTTTTACGAAAATCCTACCAAGGTTTTGATAATTTATTGTGTGAAATCTGTCACTTTGATGCAAATGTTGCAACGAAAGATTACCTCTCGTATTCATTAAGCCTCGAAGAATCTCGAAAACCTTTTGCAAATGGGTTGCTATCGATCTTCAAGCGAGTAATCTGAAGAAAAATGTTGTTTTGTACTATTCAGTGGTTAGATTTAAAAAATGTTAATTTAATATACTATAGATGTACTGTCTTCCAGTTCCGGGATGCTCTTGACACTAAATTGTTTTTATTTTCGTCGGCGAATAAAGATAACGCACATTAAATAATAAAATTGTGACTTACCAATTGATTTTGGTAAGCTGTCACCGCAGTAAATTGAGTTTCGGGGAAGATGAACGTTTTGTAATTGTCTTTTGATAGATTTTGCAAAGTAAAAAGATCTTTTGTCATACGAATCACGTGAATTCGCGGTTGATATTTGTGCATAGAATTTAAAACCACCTGCAAACCATAAATAAACAATTTAAGCACCATTATATAATATTTAAGTTCATTCTTAAACAGTTAGTTTGCAAATATGGTCTGAATTTTAATTTGGTTAGTTGAGGCCAATTTGCAGCAACTTTGCATTTCTTCAGAAATTAGGATTAACTAAAAAATAAAATTGTAGTTGAAAAATGATGCATATATTCTCAAAAGTAGTGTTGCGTTTATCCGGTAATTAAATTCGGACTCGAGTCTAACTGAGTTAGTTGTCAAGTTAATCTTAGGCATGCTTATTCCACACAACTATACAAACGGCCTCTCAATTTTTCATGCTCTCAGAGGACGTTAGACTAATAGATTTTCTTATATTATTAGCTAGAGTATGAATGAATTATCACTCTGTCAAAACTTATGATAACACAACGGCTTATTGCATATTGCCTTATCTTGTCGAACTTGACGATCGATTTTCAAGAGTGACAAACGATTCGCGTGTGAAATGTTTAAGCTGTCGACGTAATTTCCATGCATATGACACCACAGCTACATACCGATATGTGCTTGAATTCGATAAGGAGTTACATTACGTCACACTGATGTTATACAAGTGGACAGAGGATGATGATTGACTCTACTTTATTTGGGCTATTTAATTGCTCCGTCGAGCTAACTACATGGTGCCGTCCTAAGTCACTGTGATACACGTTACATTTTTCTATTTTAAATAATCAGAACAAAAGTTTTGCAAAGGAAATGATGAACTAACATTTTAGGGATTGTTTTAATCAAATTGAACTACTAGGATTACGTCACTGGTATACTTTGACTGACGCCAAAGTTTACCGAGATTGGACAAAAATCGTAATAGACATATAACCATCAATGTATGTAGTGACTTTTGAGGAACCAGTGTATTATTATAAACACTTATAACTGATATATATTCAAATGCATACAATGGACCAAAAACTAATAAGAACATTCCGTTTTGGTTTTCATTCTCGGCCGCAATGAAAGTATTTCCAAAATTCAAAAACCAAACATAAATTAATATGAATTTTAATTGAATACTTACGTATCCGTTTTGATCTAATGTGTTATTGGTTAATTTTAGCTTTTCAAACGAACACATCTGCTTCACGAGCTGGCTTCCGCAAGACGGGGATTCAGGATGAAGATATACCCGAGACAGTACTGGTGGATCCGCTTTGCCTGTATAAATTCGGCATAGATTAATACGAATTAACTACCGCTTGTGATCAAGATACTGGCGATTTAGAATTTAGTTAGTGAATATTCACACAAAAATTCACACAATACCTCACCTGCAACTAGCCATGACGATTTATGGTAAGCATATCTGTATCTCTTGTGATCTACTGGAATAATGTCCATGATAACGATGTATTTACAGTCGAGGAAAGCACGCGAAAAAGAAACACGAATGGTGGGAAACATTCTCCTGTACAGAACGGTCACAAGATCAAACTGGTGTAAATTGGTGATGTACATTAAGCGTAAGTGCTTTTACATACATTCAATGTAACCAATGTATTGCTACTTGGCTAGTTATATTTGATATGATTTTGAATATATATATGATATCTACAAATTAATCAGCTATTTTTGTTGTGCAAATTTCATAAATTTCAGCAGCCTACGTTACTTATAATTTATTCGCTATTCTCCGCAAATTTCATTCTTCTGAATAGCTCTAGAGTCTAGAACTACCGCCATTTTGGTTGCATGTGATTTCGGCGTTATAATGCTGAGTGCATTCTTACCTCATCAACACGTATCAGAGTATTTTATCCTTACATCCTTATCGTCATTACCTTCCCGTTTTAGTTATTATCATCTCTGTTCCCAAATCGTGAAATTTTCTCCAAAGTTCTTTGGATTCTAACGTGCATTCGAGGTTCTTCAGCGATGGCTGTTTTGGGTTACGAGAAGCTGGTAGGTCGGCCATGATACAAGCCGATTTAATATTAGCTTGCAAATCGCATTCTGTTTGAATACAGTTTGTAATATCATCTGGCATCTCCTTAATTTCCTCTTTCAATTCCTGAGACGTTTTGGCGTTTTCATCTCCTGAAAATACTCAGTAATTTCATTTGGGAAATCTGTTATATGCTAGAGATGTTATACTCGACAAAACCATCACAGAAGATGTATTATATTACGAACTATAAAAAAATAAAAGCACTAAAGTTTAGAATTAAAAATATTTGAAAACGTTTACAATACTGGCGAAGCCATTTTCTAAATAAACTTACCGTATTCATCGCGAGTCGCCCCTTTGTCATAAAATACTTTTTTTGTGTCCGGCTCCGAGTTTTTGAGTTTCAGTTTTCTCGCTATTCCAGTATCGGCGGTTTCCATACATATAGTTTCAGTTGGCGCCGAAGCAATTATAGCATCGATGGTAAAAGCATTCGCTTTCAAAGACATTTTTGCGGTACATTCGTTATGTCCGTTTTCGTTCCTTCCTTCTCCCTTCGAGCTTGCACTTATTGGTGACATATTCAAGTTACTGCTAGGGTTACGTTTGCTATCGGGCGAGGGGCTGATTATACAACAGTACAAACGATTGTTAGAAAACTGTTGTTCGTCTCCCTTTTTTCTACAGCATTGTTGTTGGTTACGGGATGACAGAATGATTCTTGTCGAAGAAACGGCGCAGTTTTATTGATTTTCCGTTAATGGCGACTTGCCTTAATTCTTTGATAATTTTCACTGCATAGCGACATTTAGCGGAAGTTATTTTTAGTGGAATAGGAAATTCTGTAAATAAGGAGATTTAAGTAAATCCGTGGAGCTGATGGAACTTGTTGATTACAGCAGTCTGAAGTTGTATTATATTATTTTAAGTAATTATCATAAGGGCAGAGAAAAAAAATGCCATAGAAATAATGAGGTAAATTATTTAAATGAATTGAAAAATTACTTCGTTCTATTTAATCAGGCAATCCACGAGTTTTGTCTTGTTGATTAACAATAAATTTCGTCTTGAGTGTCTGTTGGTTACCTGTTTTCATTCTGCGTTACAGTTTCGACTCTGTGTTAGAATTCAATTCGTGTTTAGAATGTTGTTTCTGGGGTAATACTTCATAGATACGGTAAACAAACGCAGCATCTAAAAATGTATACACTATTTCAGAATATGCGCTTGGCTGCTTGGTATTTTGTCTCAATGATACTGTGGTGTATATCTGTATATAATCTCTGCCAGTCCAAGATAGTACCCTCTTCTGATTGCCTTTTTTGGGGGGGATTTTACCGGTTGTGTAGCAGTGTTTCAGTATATGGGATTAACACAGTTTCATAGATTAGAGTTTTATGAGATTATCCATAATTTGGTCGTTGCAGTTAGTTAATCATTGCGAGTCCCTTGGTGGTATATCATCCCTCGGAACGAATTCATTTTGGCAATAGAAGACAAGCAGTACATATATGCATAAGCTATAAGACAGAACTAACCAAACCCTAACCCATATTTTGGATTTTTTTTCTCTGATCATTGTGCATGTTTGTGTCAGACAATTCTTTCCCAAAATGAAAGCTACAGATTAGAGACAAACTGAACAAAAAGAAAGTAACTGAATAGCGAATGTCTGGGAATTACCTCTCCATGCCTGCTACAGCTTGTATACTACATTTCAAGGTTTTTATGACTTAACTGCATTCAATGCCTTCAAGTAGCCTTCTTTCGTTTTATTAATCATCCAGGTGGACTAATATACAAATAGGATACATGTCCGAATTTTTTGCCGGCGAATATTTAGATTTCTCGGTAACACATATTACATGTATAAAAGTTAGGTCATAAAAAGAAAAATATACGCACTATATAGCAGGTGGGAAAAAATCACGATAGTTAGTTCAAGATCACGTCAAAAAAGGACAGAACATTCCCCAGTGTTAAAAAAACATAATCACGAAGCGCACTGTTTTCTTGGAAATTTAACCAACTGTACTGTACTGTATACACAAAAAGAATTTGGTTTAATTGAAGAGTTTGTCTTAGATGTTAGAAATTATAAGCAAGATAGGATTTCCAAGTACTGGATCATATTTTGTACACACAAAAAATTAAAATTGTGAATGGCAATCGCTTCGTCATTGCAGGCAATTATGCAAACAATTGAGTTAAGGACACTCAATTTACAAAGGATGTAACCAATTTTTCCTGTATAACTCATTCTCTCTTACGGAGAGTCAAATTAAGAGTTGAAAGAGGAACGTATCTGCTAAGATTTCACATGGAATGTTGTATTTTTACATCTTGGGAATGAATGGGTGTGTCTATAAGAAAAAATTGTATAGAGAAGATTGGAGCGAAGAGAGAAAAAAGTCAGAAATAATAATCAACAACGCCTGTTTCAAATTCTTAATTGATCTGAAACGAATATGGTAGGGTAAATTCAAATGGTGAACATCCATTACAACTTTAACAATGCTTTGAAATTTCCCGTTGACCTTTCTCGATATTAAATAACACTTTTTTTGTGAAATCGATGGAGGAAAGCTTCCTTTCTGGAGTAACATAATCCGTTGCAGCTTTCTTCGCCTTGATCGCCTCTTTGAAATATTTGATAGCTTCGTCTGGGTTGTTAAGTTGTTCGTTCGCGTAACCTAGGTTTTGCAAAGCATGGCCAAGAGTTTGGTGTTTTTCCGCCTTATCGGAAAATAAGTCTTTTAACATGGTTTCGCTGTAGTTACAGCTCACTATCGCCTCATCGTACATCCGAAGAGTGTTTTGTATTGATCCGATTATATTCGAGCAGAACGCTTCTCTTTTTACTTTCTTCTTCTGCTCGACGTTCAATATTGCCTGCATTTTTTTGAACAGATCGATCATGGTCGTTAAGCCATACTTTTCAGCTATATTGTAATACGGTTTAGCCAGTTTCTTTGTAGCTTTGAAGGTTAGGAAAATCAGCTCATCGATGTTGTTATGTTGATTGTCCGAAGGTGTTTTCGGTTTGTCTTCCTTCGATGGCATGCACTCGTTTTCAAAAACGTAGCCTGTGGGAAGTGGCGCATCGAATTTCCCATATTCGTTTGCCCACATCGCCAAAATTATAGCGCGGACGTACTTCTCTTTTTCGATGAGAAGTTTGATAAGGTCGAATATCTCTTCTGGACCAGGTGGGACTGACGTGAACATTTTTCTAATCGCTTTTGATCTCTTGCTAATTTCTCCTTTTCCGTGATCTCTGCTAAGTATCAGATCAATTTCCGCTTCCATAAAATAGTATTTTAGCGGATTTTTCTGTAGGCGAAAGAGTTCGATAACTTTGGCAACCGTAGCGTTGTATTCGCCATCCGCTAAGTGAAAGTCGGCGGCCACTAATAAAAAAAAAAGTCTAAAGAATTTTTTAAACCATGGATGAAACTATTGCCTCATGCTCATAATTAAACGTATCCTATGTGATTCCAACTGCCACAAGCTATTCAACTATTATACTTACGTTCTAGAGAAAAGGCTTTGAAGAAATTGAAAGGATTCGCTGTTGTCACCTTTTTGGGAGTTCCGTTCTCAACTTTTCCCTGAGGAGTTTCATGTTTTCGTTTTGCGCCTTTTTGCGAAGCTGAATGAACCATAATAAACAGGGTGGATGCTAACAGGGTTGTATAGACTAATTTTTACATTTCTCGAAAGACTTGCGAAAAGTGTACGTTCAACAATTTACGTTGTTCTGAACATTCGAGTCGTGCTGCCATAAGATAACAGAGTAACGGCCAAACAAAATTTTTGACCTAATGAGCTTGTGATTGTAGTGATATGACTCTTATTTTTTTGACAGTTTGCTGAAGATTTGGTAGTCCGTTTACATCTTGAAATTTCACTGTTTCGCGAATTACTTTGCTACATGATGATGTGATATTACAATTACTGTAAAATATTCCAGTTATTCTTACTTCCACTACTTCTAGGAGTGGTAGTTAGCAAACTATAATCGGCTCTTTCTTGACCGCTATTTTCTTGTGCATTGTCAGGGTTGACTTGGTGCGGTTCATGCATTTCGACGTCTTCGATATTACCTGTAAAGTTTTAGGCAGTTTTGTTCTGTTTGTACCACAAAATAATTAACCAAGCACTAGTGCAACCAAATAGCTAGTAGGCGAAGCAATTTATTAATATATTTAGTGGGGATATATATAATGACTTTGTATTTATAGGACGTCATGTTTGATTAATTTAAAGGCATTAAAAAAAAACGATATTTCAACAACTTTTCTTTCATATTTTTGTTGTTACGTTGCATAACATCGCACCCAATAAACTTGCATATCTATAACACTTATCATTGACTCAAAACGGGATTCTTACGAAGAACCACTGTACACTTATACGTGTATACTTATTTAAGAGCGCAATACTAGTATAATACTGAGTGCTACAGAAAGATTTTGAATTGATATTATATTACCATGATCATCTGGTGTCTCTGTACTTCCAGTAGAATTTCCTAAAAAAATTGAAGTTTTTCAATAAATTTCTATGTAAGAGGATATTTGATTCATTTAATTCCAGGTCTCGTCCTTCATTTACATGCATTAAAAAAAAATTAACTTTTCTCGACTTGCAATGTAAATCATAATTAACCCATTCCTGCCTGAGTAACCACATATTTTGAAAATATTACTCTATCAGATATTGTATATTGCTAGATTCACTGCCCCGAAAAATGTCGAAAATAAAAACGTCACTTAATTGTGTGATTCGGATAAGATAAAAATCACTTTTCATTCATTGTTACTGTCCTTATGAACAATTACGCACACACTTACCCATGTTAAGTTCTCCTGCATGTGAATTTTCAAGATTTGCCACATTGCTGTAAATAAATTTAAATAGTTCGTCATTCCCTGACTAGGTTTTCTGTAAGTAATTGCGAACGGAGGTAATATTGTTTATAATTGCAGTTACACAATCACAAAGTGACGCCATGCGTGGTTGGCATATTGGAAGACTCGGCTGTGAACATGATATCCCGCATAAATGTATGTGTCTGTATAAGATACCATCTTGTTGTTGCATGTGGATTTTAGGAGATACCGCGTTTCTCCACAAATACTAATTCACTTTACAGTCCAGCTATCGCTGCTCTAAGCTTCGCCAAACAGTATTATTCACTCACTTAATAAAAGTAGCTGGTCCATTCACATTTACAATTTGATCGCGGTTTCTTACAGCAGTTGAGTCCATAATTTCAACAGTTCGGGATTCACCGTGTATTTGAAATTTGTATGGTAAATTCTAAACAGAAATGAATTTCAACAGTAATATAACATTGCACGTGGCCCAAGATATTTACTGCTTTCATAAGACAGTATTAGTTAGATGATAAATTACCAACAAATATTACACTACTATTTTATGTTTTACTCGCAACTCCCTCTGAAAATCTCCCATTTCCTCAATCTAATAGTTTCCATGACCATGAGAAAACATTGACATTCAATCTATGGGTGCTGTGAACTGTATCTGGATATGAAGAGAACCTGGAATATCGGATTAGGGAATTTTTTTATTTCCACCCACTCCCGCCAATAAACCAACCGTCTCAGGGGTGACGTAGTGATGCGTTGAACAATTATTAACGATGACTACACCACTCTGTGTACTCAGTAAAGTGGTAAACAGTACCATGTCGTGTCTATACGGAACGCCAAGAAGTCATTACTTGACTGTTCGGCGACTTGCTTTATCCTTAAATACCTTTTCACCTAATAGCGACATATAGCGGAGGTTTTTTGTTTAGTTAATTGCAAAATTGTAATTGCAAAATTGTATGACTGATTGAAGTGTAAGTTGTTGATGACAACAAAGTCCGAAGTTGTGTTACATTTTTTCAAAGTAATTATTATCATAGCAAAGACAAAACGAGGCTATAAAAATAATTAAAGGAATTATTTAAATGAAATCAGAATTACTTCATTTAATCAGGCAATTAACTGGTTTTTACAATAATAATACATCATTTTATCCCTTTGCTTCAACAACATTTTTTTGTCCTGAGCGTCTGCTGGTTTGTACACTGGTTACCGTTACTTCATTCTGCGCAATGCTCTGTTGATATTCGTTATATTTTTTAAGATAGACGTTACAGTTTCGTCGCTTTGTTAGAATTCAATTCGTGTTTAAAATGTTGTATCTCAGGTAATACTTTATAAATACTGTACACGAGTGCAGAATCTAGAAATCTTCGTATTCTTTACAAGATGTAAATAAATTTTATTCGTTATTTCAGAATATGCGTAATTCTATTCCTTCTTGGTTCAACGACAGGTATGAAGATCTATGCATTGCTCGAAACTGCTGTTTTCAAAGTTAACATAAAATTTTAATTGATTATTTCGAAACGCATTGACTTTCAGGGTCCTTCGTGAAAGTTGGCAGATCTCTGTATCGACCATCCCTCGAAAACAAGACACTTTTTGGAACAGGTGAGTGTTTGAACAAATTGAATTGTTTCTCTTTGAGTAAACTTATTGATAACATTTACCATTCGTTCTATTTGAAATCTAGACTGCATTACTCTGGAAAAAAAGCTCGATATTGCGTTTGTTCTTGACATATCGAAGAATGTTCAGTTTTCCGACTTTGTGCAACTGAGAAATTTCGTGCTTTATACGAC
This sequence comes from Halocynthia aurantium, assembly GCA_013436065.1. Classification (NCBI taxonomy): domain Eukaryota; kingdom Metazoa; phylum Chordata; class Ascidiacea; order Stolidobranchia; family Pyuridae; genus Halocynthia; species Halocynthia aurantium. The sequence goes on from QXVX01004098.1 coordinate 43,454, forward strand.
GAAGGTCTTGGAGTTGGAAGCTGATAAGACACGGGTATGACAGTTTATGTTTTTAATTCAATTTCAGAACGAGTACATGCGCTATTCAGTAATTGGATGATATAGTAAATATGGATTGTAATTCATATCCAGGTTTCAGTTATTCTTTCGTCCGGATCCTCCACGACTATAGTGACCTTCCATGAAGGAATCGATCATAAACTTTTTAGCGATTACCTTCGCAACAGGATGATCTACACAAGCTCGCCATTTACTTTTCAAACGTCACCAGCTATGGCCTATCTCTTGGAGCGCGTGTTTGTCGAAGCAAATGGTGCAAGGAATAATTCTCGAAAGGTAGCCAGAACAATGTATAACATTTGACTGGTGGTTCTCAACCCAGTGGCCGCGTAGTCCCCATATATTTGGCATAGCCCACTGTTGAGAACCACGGATTTCAACTTATTTTCAATTATTTTTTTACTTATTTTGTGATACTTGGCTACTTCAAGGCGGTGATATGGATAACCTCTTCTAACAATGCAGTATCGGTATTATACACAAAGTACAGTGATCTTGAGCGAGGAGGTGTACGATTTTTCGTCGTCGCCATAACCAATCAAGCAAAAATGTCAGAAGATATGTTGAAGAAAATAGTGGACGATGACAGCGATTACATATATTTGGATTCTTATAATTTACTTGCAACATGTGAAGTGTTGAACGATGCTCTTATAAATGCCTATGACTGTGACCCCTGCCTCCCAAATCCTTGTATGGATTCAACCTGCGTGACTGTCAATTCCACTTACATATGTCAATGCTCACTAGGCAAACGAGGGCGTCTTTGTGAAATGCGAGGTATAGTTCGTATCCGACTACTACTGTTTTTGTTATCAGCATCAATTCTTTCAAACATACAATAGTACATGTAATCTTTTGCACATTATGTTGGTAATTACCAGATTACTGTTACCCGAATCCATGCAACGGAGGGGCTTGCATCAATCCGATAAGCAGCACGATCATTTGCACTTGTTCGTTTGGACGTACTGGAGTTATATGCGAAACAATACAAGCAGCTTGTCCCTCCAACTATTGCAAACATGGAGGTACATGTACGAGTTACACTAACGGGTAGGAAAAAATCAAAATTGATTTTGACCTTAATTCATAGATGACTATTAATTTTTGTTCAAAGCACGTTGTCATGTTCATGCTCTAACTTCTTCGCGGGCGCTCGATGCCAATACGTCAATATATGTTTGGTAACCAATCCGTGTAAGAACGGGGGTTCGTGTGTACCTGGAAGCACCTATCCTTACGTGTGCCATTGTGTACAACCGTACAGCGGTAAAAAATGCGAGAAAGATCCATGTACTTCGATAAATATTTGCTACAATGGAGGATCATGCATCTACAATCGTGTTGGGTAAATTTCTAATATTTTATTCTGTGCCTGATAAAAATGTGTGGTCTAAATATCAGGGATTGAAGTAATTTATCGTATTATTCTTGTTGGTTTGTTTTACAGAAAATATTACTGGTGCACTTGCTCAACTGGATACACAGGACAGCATTGCGAGAGTAAGAAATAGACCACTATTTTCAGTTTTGAAAATCTTTGGTTCAGTGTTAAGTTTTCACTATTTTGCAGACTTTATACCAACATCCACAAGCATCCTCGCAGTCTCCATAATGCCTACAACTATGACAACTTTGAACACTCCTAATAATCCAATCGCCTGCTCTAGTGGCCCTTGCTTAAATGGTGGGACCTGTATTGATGTTCAGCCTGGCCAGTATTACTGTTATTGCAAATCTGATTGTGGGGGTACTGTTTGTGAAACATGTGTTATTCCAACAAGATTGGATTCTCCTGTTATCGATATATCGTGTATTCCGAATCCATGTAAAGGTGATTGCCATTGTATCGAATCGCGGGCACATGAGTTGGGTTATTACTGTCAGGGTCCATCAGGACTGCTTGGAAAGGATTGCCATATTGGTGAGTTATTTACAATCTGTGTTTTAAAATTTTCGTATTTGTCTGGTAATACTTTTTGTCTTGATAATCTTCCAGGAAAACCTCTTCTTGAGTGTCTGCCATCGGCAGTGCATATAATGTTGTCAGAAGATATATTACAGCAATTACAACAAAAGAATCTACATGAAAACAGTGAGGGAGTAGTTGTAGTTGGGCCACAGTATGATCCGTTGGATTCATGTGTCGGTAATGTATTGAAATGTTTTTAATATGTTTTAATGATTTTAATGGTCTTCCATTCTATTGTTAATCATCGCAAACGATTATACCTTTGCAGTAAACACTCGTTCTGGCACCAATTATGAAATAACCGTGGCACTTTCGTCTTGTGGAATGTCAAGAATGATTACTACAAATGGCATAACCCGCATCTCTAACACAGTTTGGATTTATCACAGAAAGGGCGATTCGTTTACGATGCCAATTCCCTTATTTCGCTTCCGTTGCGCCTACAGTGATAACGAATATCGACTGGTTTCTGCATTGAAACCTACGTAATCTCATCGCGAATTCCTATGTTAAATCAGAATGTATTGTGTATATTTTATACAACCTTTTTTTCTGTAGGTTACCGATTACGACACCAATAATAACGGGCAAGGAGGTCTCTATTAAGCCAGTAATAATACTCTGCAAAGTACCAGCATGTCAGGCAGAGAGTTGTCCCCAGGAACTCACAGTCACCACTGGAGCTGTGTATACCATTGGCGAGTTCATACACTTATCCCTGGGACTTGAATTCCTAATCTCTCAGGTATTTATTTCCATCCAAATTGTTCATTTAACTATGATAACCTTGATGGTAGTGCTAGAATGGACAATCACTAATTTGGGAAGTCCTGAAAGATCAAAATAATGAGAATTCAACTTTTCAACATTTCAGAGTTCAGACATTGTTACATCAGTGAAGAAACTGTCAATTTCCTGTTCGGCAATTCATGATACATCAACCTTCATTAATGTAATAGAAAATGGATGCCCATTGCTGAATTCTAATCTACCTGTGGTGATACAACAGAACAGTATTGGCAAATGGGTTTGCCTCTCGATCGCAGTACCTCGCATGCAGCAATGTAATTCTGTTTACTTACATGCTACCCTGCAAACTTGCTCTTACAGTTTAAGACAGGTAATTTACACCAAACTTTTATTGTATTCTTCTCTTCGATAGATGAGCTAATTTTAATACAATTTTTAGTATGTATAAATCTGTAATATGAATAAATTGTCAATTACCTTGTAGATATGTGGTGATGGCAGAAATTTTGCATGTCCCGTTTCAACAAGCGGAAGACGTAAACGGAACAGTGAACATGTTGAGAAATTTGTTGTAATTGGACCGTTGCTAATTATAAATGGCTCCTATGGTGTTCCTGTTGTGCAGCTTTATTCAAAGGACGAGCCGCTGAATATATTGATTGCTGGTAACTGATGACTTTACGTGTACTGTATATTATAATATACATCAGCCAACAGTAACGTCATAAAAACGATAATTTCTTTCTAGATGATCCAGCTTCTGCGTTTCCAGCTGTTAGCACTATACTGTTGGTGCTATTATTTTTAGTTGTGTTATTCATTATTTTGAAGTCACTGTTCAGTTATTGTAGACAATGAATATGTCAGCGTCCTACATAAATCATGATTTGTTGTATCGTACTTCAAATAAAAATCTGTGTTAAATTCATTGATAGAATTTATATATTATTCTTGGAGCTTGGTAATGATACACCCAAATGACATTTGGCTACAAGCTACGCACTGATATGAAAGTGATGCTCTTCCAGACAATATTGGGGTATAATGTAGCGTAGCGCGCCAAATTATAAATACGGCCGTATGAACTAATGAATTCCCCTATTTTCTGTATCACAATACCTCAAATTTCTTTCTATAGGTATTCCAGGTGGTACGCTAGCAACATCCAGACCCTGGTTTTCTTTGCTCATCCATTCTTCTGGGATTCCGCTGGCGTTCATGCGACCTCGTGGTAAATAGCTTGCCTAGATTCAAAATCTTCAAATCTCATCAATAAAAGAGAATACCTTTCCGCCTATTCACACTCTCATCTTTAAAAGTTAATACGTTTCCGCCTATTCACAATCTCATCTATACGAAATAATGCGTTTCCGCCTATTTGCAATCTCGTCTAGAACATTGAATGGCATAATATTATAGTACTTTGCCTTCTATTGTATTCTGTCGTTAATGTAGTGATGTAAAAATTCAGTAAAAGATTGTAACACTGTAAAAGAAGTATAGATAGCATTCACACAGATTTACAGTCGCCAGCAGAAAATTATCAGCAACTCGACCACAGAGTGTATAGACCCGAGTTTTCTTTATTCGTGCATTATTCTGGTATGCTTGTGGACCTCCGTGCGAAATTTCGTAAATATCCCTGACGTTTAGCAGAGCATTTTAAAGTGTATCTGTTCTTAATGAACCCGGCCCCAGAGTGTTAAGACCCGATTTTTTTGTGCATGCATTATTCTGATATGGATCTAGACCTCCGTGCAAAATTTCCTACCGTTTTCAAAAGTCTCTGTTCTTGATGTATGCTCATTGATAGCAGGGGGATGCAGATTATTAGGGCCCCTATTCGAAAAAAAAGGTAACCTATAGCACATTCGTGCCGGAAACCGATCTCCGTGCAAGTTTTCTGAGCGCCTAGTCAAGTACCCTTGGGGTTATAGGCAAACAAACAGACACACACACACACACAGCTCACACAGTTCCTCCTTTATTTATGGGATTTGTGAGTTCTAGAGTTTTTTTGAATGTAAGTGGTACGAGAATGCTGTACGAGACATCAAAATGGTACGCCAGTAGAGAAAGTTTGGGAACCACTGCTCTAGATATTGTGAATCACTTTTCCTGTACATTGGCTGTATTCAAATTATAGATATAATTTCATCCTAAACTGAATCCTGTCGCCTTAACATCAAAAGGTTTGAAAAACTGTCTGTTAATATTGATTAGATGAGTAATAGTTGAGTATGAATATGTGAACACTTGATGAGTAATTTGTATTCATAAAAACCACTTTTTACAAATCATGTAGATGGCAAATTACCTAATTCGTGAGCATGAGTAAGCGCTTTCTATTTTAAATGTATATTCACTGTTACAACTTTTCAAAGAACTCGGGTATTGATTTCCAAGGATTGTATTGTTTAAATAGTATTGTGTACTCTTTGATTACATAACTGTCGAGTTACATAACATGTAAACTTACATAATCAAAGAGTGTTTGAACTTTGACATAGACTCATTTGCTTCAAGCATTGTATCAGTAATTCCAAAGCATTGTATTTGTTTTAGTTAATCATTAATCAAGTATTGTCTATCTTGAGATATATTAGGTTGTGTCATAGCATATGTCTTTGTGATAACTTATGTAATGTTGGTATCAACATCAATAATATTGTAGTGCTAGTGTGGTGGATAGAGCTCCCTATCATCAAAGCTTGAAAATTTTAACATCCAAAGATGAAATGGTGTTCAGTGGGTTCATTCTAGTTTTCAGTGTTATGTAACGAATGTTTGTTTACTGATGAAGGTCTGTCTTTGTTTAACTATCTGATAACGGTGTTTGTTACCTGTATCATTCACGTTTTTTTTACTTTGTGATCAGCTTATTAAAAGACGGGTTACTTTTGAAGCTAGATGGCGAATGGCGAATACAACATGCAAGAATTCCATAACAATAAAGTTGATGTCGAAAATGGAACTGGTTTTAGTTCAGGCCGAATTGTTTTGCCGCAAGGATCAACCATAAGTTTTCATAATGTCTCATACAGAATTAAAGACAAAGGATGTTGTTCACCATGCAAAGAGGGAGAAAGCAAAGAAATTATTAAAGGAATCAGGTAATAGCAGTTTACCCTACTAAAATTTGATAAAATATTGATAAAAAGTATTAGGCGTTGTAGAATATATAATAAGCTAGTTTGGTATTCAGTTTAGTTATTTATTCCCATTCAAGTAATTATTTTTTTTCCCTTTTTTCAGTGGCATTATGAAACCAGGATTAAATGCAATAATGGGCCCAACTGGAAGTGGAAAGTCTTCGTGAGTAACCTTAAGAGCTAATGATTCATCACAAGTCTGAAATACACAAATGTCTAAATAACATTTTTCAAAGAAATCCCTCGGTTATTTGTTATATTTGCTATCTATTCCAAAGTCTTCAGTGATATACTGCGATACTGTATCTGGCTATTACAGTACTGATGTTTATTTCTTTAGGCTTCTGGATATTCTAGCAGGAAGGAAAGATCCTGCTGGACTTTCTGGCTTAGTCTTGGTTGATGGAAGTCCGCCCCCATCTGATTTTAGGAGATCGAGTGGATATGTTGTCCAGGTATTATAGCAATGTATATACTGTATATAGAGACCGACCTACCCTCGCAACAGTTCAGCCTTCAACTGAAAAGCTCTTAAAGAGTTATCTTCAGATATTTGTTTTGAAGTTGCTAGGGGGCGACAGGTGATTCGCCTAGAATGAAATCAATAATCGTTCATACCAACAAAGCGTCGAAAGTACCTTCGTGCTTGGACAGTCTTTGCTATTTAGCTTGTATACAAAATATGTAAAAGAAAACTAATTACTGGCATTTATAAAACCAGGTTCAATCTGGAGCATTAACATCTCCATGTAAACCTAGTCATTGTTTAGAACATCCAACTTTCCACCTGTTATTTTTTATAGTTTCAAAAATCTTTTTTTAGAATGATGTTATCATGGGGACACTGACAGTAAGGGAAAGCCTTTGGTTTTCTGCCAACCTCCGCTTACCGCGTTCAAAAACGAAAAATGAAAAGAGAGACATTGTAAACAATATACTGAAAGAGCTTAGTTTAAATGCTTGTGCAGATACCAAGGTAGGTTACATGAAGATTTTCCCCAAATTTTTAATTGTGAATTAACTTTTTTGAACTTAATGATCTCAGGTTGGAACGAATTTAATTCGTGGTGTTTCTGGAGGTGAACGCAAACGTACTTCCATCGGAATAGAGCTGATTACAGAACCAAGAATCTTATTTCTTGATGAACCAACAACTGGCCTTGACGCTTCCACAGCGAATGCAGTCATGCTTTTGCTGAAAAGGTAATTATCATTAGTGATCATTATCATCCCTTTTTCTGTAGTTAGCAACCTGAAGCTATTTTGAACTTGAGCCTTGAAGTATCAATGTCATCAAGACTCTAATTATTCCATTCAGGCTGTCTGAAAAAAACCGCACAGTCATTTTTTCAATCCATCAACCACGATTCAGCATATATCGTCTTTTTGACTCATTGACTCTGCTTTCACTCGGGCGTATTACCTACCACGGTTTGTCATCTGGAGCATTGCCTTATTTCTCGGATCTGGGTAACTTTTTAACTGAAGCATCAGCGGATCATTGATACTTGTGTGCTAATTTAAATATCTATTTATAAACATCACAGGTTTTGAATGTGAAGAGCACAATAATCCCGCGGACTTTTTCTTGGATGTCATCAACGGTGATTCAAGTGCTGTTGTAAGAGAAACGATTACTGAAAGTGAAGGTATACATTTATGTTCTGAANTCAAGTGCTGTTGTAAGAGAAACCATTACTGAAAGTGAAGGTATACATTTATGTTCTGAAATTGATGATGCATTCTACAAAAACTAAATTTAGGCAAATAGAATTTACAGCATGTTTATTTCCAAATTTGTTTTTAAACTTATTATGCTTCTGTATGGTCACTCAAAAAAATCAGATGAAAATGCAAAAGTAGACGCAACTTCAGAAGAGCTGAGTTCCCATTTCATACAAAGTGAGATTTTCAAAGAAAGTTCGGAAGAATTGGCGGCAATAGAAAAGAAATACGAAAGTATAGTAACTCATCGATCATTGTAGAACTGCTACTTTATTTATTCCATACTCATCACATACTACTCGCGCCTTTAGGTACAGACCGATATACTGTTAAGAGTGGAGCAACCTATGTGACACCATTTTATTATCAGTTTGGAATGCTTTGTCAGCGAGCTTTCAGAAATATTATTCGCAATCCAATTGCTTCTGTTGGAAATGTAAGTTCTGTCTTATTTCTTATTTAACTTCACTTTCCAAACCTCTCTCAAACTATATTTGTATTCATTTGCATAGCTGGTTTTGAACCTGATAGTTGGCGTGGTTTTTGGATTGATTTTTCTGCAAGTGGATGACTCGATTAACCCTGGCGTACAGAATCGGTACAATGCTGTTTCATTTAGTATATTTAATGGAGTACTTTTATACTTATATACTTATATTAACTGCTCAATTTATAAATTCTTAATTTATATTACTTCTCTTTTTCAGGCTTGGCGTTTTGTTCTTCATTTCCACAAACTTGCTTTTCGGATCCATTAGCGCACTTGAAACCTTTGTTAATGAAAGAGACATCTTTTTGTGAGGCTTCATTCATTATTTATCCTGTAGAGTTCGTTCCCTGTCTGTTTATACAAAATTGTAGTCACAAAATCGCTTTCTGTTACCTTTCATGCACTTGCCCATCAGACATGAATATGTATCGGGATACTACCGCATTATCGCATACTTCGGAGCCAAAATGATCGCAGATCTCATACCGATGCGGACTATTGCTCCCGTAATTTTCGGTACTGTCACTTACTGGATGGTCGGTAAGTCTCTTAAACTGTGAAGAATGTAAAAAGTATGATAGCCCGTCATCAATTTCAAATTCGTAAATAATTCATTCAGGGCTGAATCCTGAAGTTGGTAACTTTTTCTTCTTCATGCTTACAATCCTCCTCATCGGTTATGCCGCGGTGTCCATCGGCCTTTTCTATTCTGCCTCTTTCGATGCATTTGGAATCGCAAGCATATTCCTGACACTCACTTTTGTGTTCTCCATTGTAAGTTTTAAAAGAACATAAATAATGAGTATTCTATGAAATGACATAATGCTTCGAAGGCAAGTAACAACTGATTCTGATTTTAGATATTCTCTGGACTCCTGGCAAATATTGACAGCATTGTTCCATGGCTGGCTTGGTTGCAATATTTAAGTATTGCCAGATATGGCTATGCAGTGAGTTGCAAAAATTTAAAAAATGATAATAATAATGAAATTATACTCTAGTATAGACATTATAGCATGAGTCCATGAAGATCATGCATTTATATAGCGTGGGGGTACAGCTTTCACCCAAATCTCATAGTTTCCGTGACTCAAAAAAGGTCACGTAACCTATATAAGAAACATTGCGCCTATATAAGAAAAAATTGCTTAATGCTTGGAAATGAATTGTTCACAGCAACAACTATTGTGAAATTAAGTTTAATATCTGTAAAGTCCTATTTTCCTGTATTGAGAAGATCTTTACTGAAAGACAGCTGTGTTTCTTTTTTGCAGGCATTGTGCATCAATGAGTTTCAAGGAATGACTTTTACACAACCAAACTGCACAGTAAACTGGTTAGTATTAACCTAATAAATAAATAAATAGTTTATACAATACGCCCTCCCCCTAAACGAAGTTGGCAATTTTTTTGTAGACCGGGGGGTTGCAAGTCTTTGCCGAGGGTGCAAATTAGACAAGTTTTATTTTTTGAATTGTGTTAGGCCAAAGAAGTAGCAGTGTTTTTATTTGATACAAGAAAAGGTGTTGAAACCAGTAACCCATACTTTTACCTACAGATAGGATAGGATCCTAAAGAATTAGTGGTTGTATTTTAATTTTCTCAGTGAGGTCAGTGGAAATATGATATTGTACAATAACCTGGCAATTGGATCAGCGGATGGAACTATCACGGATTGGGACTTGTGGCAAAACATTGTCGCGCTGGGGTGTATTGCGACCGGCATGTTTACCCTTACTTACATACAGCTTGTTCGCATGAAGACTTACACATGAGAATGAAGCTTGCTGTTCAACTCAGAGCATCTGTTACATATCAGTGTATAATACCCATACAGGAATTAATTTACAGGGGTAAATACTGGAACATGCTTTTGATGTACACATCTACATTAGCTCTGCATTTTAATTACGATTAATTTGATCTTTATTAATCATAAAAATTTGAACATACCTTCACATAGCCTACTACATTATTGTATTCATGATGAATCTTTACTTAAAGAACGTTGATTCATTATTTTCTTATTAGTAAAATGCTCTCCTGTGTTCCTTGAAATGTAATTTATATATATCTGCCTAAGTATTAACAAATGTCCTCATGTAATTTGAAACATTTGCTGTATTTATTAATTTCCAATTGACCTAAAACTGAACATTATGCTTCTATATACCATTGCCTAGAAGATAAGCCGTTGATAGTCCCTAACTAACCTTATATGATTTTCAGGATATTGTTTTCTAAATTAATTGATATGTGAAAATAGATCTGTCGAATATCGCTTTATAATTTTTTAATAAACTGAATTGAAGGATTTCTACAATACACAATCTAAATCTAAATAGCAATCGTATTGAAAACACTAGGCACTTGTTTTCTGAGGTTGTTTTAAATTAAATCCTCCTCCAGCGAAACGTGCACCATCTGTTCTCTGTGGCTGGATAATGGGAGCACCTGCTTGGGCCAGAACACGCTCTCTTTCTCTGTTGAGCGTAAAAAAAAGATTAATACTGACATCTAGTGTTATACTTTCTGCAACAAGTGTTGTTTACTGCATGGTATAAAATTATCATCAGCAAGGAGTATACACTACAGTATTGCAAAAGATGTGATGATTCCAACAGCACTTACTTTTGTTGCTGTTCCTTTTTCTTCTGCAAGAAATACTTCTTTTTAATTTCCTGTAGTTCTCTTGCCAATCTCTCTATTTCATATTTGTATTCCGAGGATTGTGATTCATACATATTGAGTTCTGATGAGAGTCTCTGTAAATGTAATAAGTAACTACAATCATGCAAACTTAAAGGATGGCCTGCTACTGCTCTATTTGGAATTTAAAATATCATGCTTGCTTGCTCATAGCATACTAACATTGAAAAAAAGTTTACCATTGATCAGGATGCTATATTAGATTAAGTATTACATTAAAAATTTAATGATATTTTTTTTTCAACTAATGGCCTAAGCTTTATCTCGAATACTAATTTTTTTAATTGTAAGGAGAGTTAGTATTATATTCCTACCTTCATTTGTTTAGTCTTGTCACGTAAAGTCTGTTGATATATTTGCAGCTGCTCTGCGACCTCTGGGCCAGGCTGTCGAGCTAGAATGTGCTTTAGTTCGATGTACAACTTTTCTTTTTCTTGTATCAAAAGTTCTTTTTCAACGACTTCTTCAGTTTTTTGAATAAGCCTCTTTTGCAATGCCTAGTGCCACATACAGACATTCTTTAGAAACTTACAAACATTTATTCAGAAACAGCTGTAATTTTCTGTTCAACATAACACTAATGTAGTCTTTTGAATTTTTTATCAGGGTGTTTAGTGGAGAAAATTACTTCAAAAATTAACTCAAGCAATTAATATGTGGAATCAAACTGCACATAGCTGAAAAGGTGGACAAGGAAACTACAGGTGGGTAAAATGACTTTGTTATCTATCAATATACTATAACATTAAAACACTATATCTGTTAGAAGCTGTTTCCAAGCTCCATTAAAATACAGATTGTCTCTTAAGCTTAGTAGCATCCACTATACCTGAATTTTCTGTATCATTTCATATGCACTTGGATCAGATCCTTCCAATTTTCTCCATCTATGAATGTTCATAGGGTTTTCCAATTCCTCTTCCAAAGCTTTGCATCTTGTACGTTCTCTCAGTAACTCTCTCTGTATGTGGTAAACTTCTCTCCTGTACAATATATTCAGTACAAATGATAACTCTCAAAATTCTTTTTAAAATCCCTATTCAGTAGACTTTGATTATACACCTGAGATCCTCAACACTCGCGACACTTTTCGTGAGAATCGTTTTCTCACGCCGGAGTTTTTTAATTTCGAGTTTTAGAATTCGAATGTCTTCGAGGCGTTGCCGATACTGGATCTCTCCCTTGTTGAGTGTTGACTGCTGGATTTTAATTTTTTCATACAGCAGAGCTAATTCATCATTACGACGGACAAGTTGAGTACCGAGAATGTCTCGTTCGCTTATGACCTGAAGAGTACATGTCAAATTAAACCTGCTCTAGTACAATATATGTTAGGGTCTACAGAAACTTCATTCCACAGGCTGTTGTTGGAATAGCCCTGACAAACTCATTTTATTGAGTTTTCTACACCATTCAAATTACATTACCTGATCCAACTCTTTCATTTGCCTTTTTCTTTCAGCATCTGCTTCCCTAATCACTTGTTGAAGCTTGGCAACTTCTTTTTCCATTTGTTCCAGCTGAGTTTTACTTTCAGCTGCCTGCTGTTTCATTCTCTGAAGTTCTGCCTAAAGTCGGAAATTGAAACTTGTCAGTTTTGTTCCCAAAATCACAAAAATATTTGATCACCATACTTTCAATGATTCCTTCTCTTTCTCCACCCGTGCATGATCAAGATTTACTTTGACGAGCGCAGCTTCTTTTGTAGTGATTTCTTCCTTCAGCTGATCGATCTGATGATTCATGATCTTAAGCTTTCTTTTCATTTCTGTTATTTCATCCTGAAAAAATTGTATTCTTAAGCATTGAGATGAAAATGTTTACAGCATACAGTTATAAAACTGTGAATACATGAATACATGTACAACAAGTGACATTACCTGAGCTTCAATTAGATTTTTGCTATACAAATTTCGGTCGGATCGAACGGCCTCATACAAGTTTTGTTGCTGTTTAAGCTTAGTTTCTGCTTCCGCAATCTTTTTCTTGTAGTCGAATATCTGCATCTCTCTGACTTTTACCTCTTCCATATGTTGCAAAACCTAACCGGCAAATGAAGATGACAAAATGAAATAACATACACTTCGTAGAGTTATTATGATTCTGTATTTAACAGTACATACCTTCTGTGTGAGGTCGGATGCTTCATTGATGTAACGGTCCCGTTCTTTCTCAAGCTGATATATAATCTTTCTTTGCTTTTGTGCTTCATCCTTGTAATTCTGAATTTCCTGTTCCAGATTTTTTTTACTTTGTTCATGAAGACGGACGAGATTCATTTGCTTCTGGGTTGCATGTGAAGACTGAAAAAAAATTTCAATTCCAAGTAACATCGCAAAAGAAACTCATCCTGGATAAAATTGTCAACTGAGAATTGAATCGTGAGTTGGGTTCTTTGGTCACAGTTTACTGCACTGTACTGGTGTTAATAAGGAATGTATATTTAGGCCAATACCTTGAGAAGATTTTTGTTTAGAATATCTCTTTCACGAACTAGCTCATCTGTCGTTTTCTTGTCTATCTCCGCTTGCTTTTTCATCAAATCGAGTTCTTTAAAGTTAAACACAGTTTTAATCACAACTACACATAGTACGATGTTTACTTGGTGATTTTAGTATTGCTAAGACATTTATTCCCTCATTGCATACATAGAAATTAGAATGAATGTAGATCAATGTAGAATATTACCTCTTTCAAGTCCTCCAATTTGACTCTTGAGCGTCTCTTTTTGGCCTTCAACTTCTGACTTGCTTTCCTCAACCTGTTGCAGTTTCCTTTGTATGTTCTCTCGCATTTTATTGAGTCTTGTTGTGTCCTGTCTCATCTGATTGATTTCATCTTCACGAGCCTGTGGATTTCAAAAGTTATTTATTAACAATGACTCTATTTTAGTGCCAAAAGTAACTACATTTTTCATACAATTAAAATTTTAAATAATAAAATAATGACAGACCAAATTATACAATTCACCTTCAATTCTGCAGCTTTGTTTTGGTTATCATTGGCCAGGTTATCAGCAGCATCGATTTGATTTTGATAGTCTTGCTGCAGCTTTGTCAATCTCGCATTCAAAAGATCCGTGTCTCGCACAGCTTTTTCATGCAAGATCTATTACCAAATAAGAATAATATCAGCCTGATGGCATGAATACAACTGCATGGGTTCTTCTAATAGGTTTTAGCCATATCATATACCCTTTGTTCTTTTAGCTGTTGCTCGAATCGCAAGTTATCATCTTTGCTTCTCTGAAGTTGGGTTAATGTCAACTTATTCTCGGCAGTCTTCTTGTCAAGTTCAATTTTTTGATTCTTGAGATCTCTTTCCATCTTTTCTCTTTTTCTTGTCTCCCGTTGAATCTCATTTTGTTTTACTTGGATGTCTTGCTGTAACTGTATAAGGGATCAAAAATATTTATGGCATTTATCTAAATTGTATGATTCAAATTTACCTTTGGTGATTTTTGGGGAATCTTAATGCATTCAAATTAACCGAACAAGATTTGGTCTTTGGTAAGATAGATATCAATCTGAGATTTCAAGTAAAGCCCACTAAACATTGTATCAAGCATATACCATATTTACAACTACATTAGTCATATTTTTTTAAAACTAAATTCAATATAAAGTATCATACAAGGATGATCTTTACCAAAGCAAAAATTATGATACATACTTCGGCAATCTTTGCTTCAACAATTTCTCTGTCTTCTTCAGCTTTCTTTTGCACAGCTGCAGCAGCAGAGAGTTGTTCTCGCATGTGTGTGATGTCAGACAACAGATCGTCACGTTCATTAGTTAAATCTTCTTTTGCTTTTAGGAGTTCATTCACACTTCAGGAAGGAAAAGCATTGGTCAATAAAACAAGACAGCCAATCACCACATGCAGCACTACGGTAATAAGTTTTTATCTTAGGGATTTTTGTACCTATGCTCTTGACCCATAGAAAGTCCTGCACCTTGTTCTACAAGCTTTGTTAGATTAGCAATTTCCAGCTTCAAACTCTGTATGGTGTCACGTGTCCTTGTCTCTTTTTCCGTCGCGCCATCAACCATTTTCCAAGCTTTCTCGAGCTCTTGTTTAAGTTGTTGAATAGTTGCCTTTAGAAAAATATTGGTTATATAATAGAAAGGTATGAACACACAGATTCGAAGGCTTGAACAGAACATACTTGGTCATCCTGGGAAAGCTTCAATGCTTGGGAAACTTTTGCAGAATTTGTTACAATCTCTGCATTCAGTTCCCGACATTTTCCCATAAGTCGTTTCTCGCTCTCGTGTGATTTTTTAAGTGCTTTGTGTAGTTTTTCATATTCCACACGGAACCTGAATAGATAGATGGAAATCTTTTTATCATATTGTAAATAATATTCACAGGATTAAGATCCAGAACATAGCTAATCATTAAATGTTACTAAAAGCGTTGCATACCGTTCCAAGGTTTTATCGCCCATGAGCTCCCCCAACACTTCCTGGAAGTCTTTTTCCAAAGCTTGGAAGGCATCTTCCTCCAGCGCTGGTTTGCTATCCATTTTTCCACTGATTCCTTAACTCTGATTAAACGTGTTGACGAACTCTTCTATCTGTGCTAATTATTTTACTAGAACAAACGTGGAAAAACAGAGATGAACAGGAATAATAAACAACTGTTTACTGTACATCTCAATTGTGGTAGAAGCATTTCCATGGAAACGGGATAATTTGGTTTATCTGCCCTCTTGTGGACAAACTCCATTAAATACGTGTATGTCATTAGAAGCGTCGATGTTACCCGATGGACCTATAATAATTATTTAATTTGTCGAATATCTCATATCATCATAATATTGACCACTGAATAGATGCATGTACCTTCAATTGATCGAATTTATGCATGAAGCTATGTTATACAAAAAAAATCAATGTCACGATGAAGAAATATGCAGTCACTATTACCTCTAGAGGTGTCCATCGCCAGAGTCAGCGACCGCAAGGGGGCTGCTTCAATCTTCCCATCTCGTATTACCAGAAACCAATCACTAGCGAACATCTATCACACGCTTTTTTCACACACAGTTTGTCGATTTGTCGTCGGAAAAAATCTTTATCCGGCTTAATACACTTTATTGAATTGAATCGTAGCAATACCCTTCCCAGAGCATTGTTTCTCAGCCCTCTTTTTACCTCACTACCCCCTTTACCCCACTATCAGAATGTCATTCCCTTGACAAGATTGTTTGACTTAAAGTTGCATTCAAAATAATATGAATATAATACACTGATTTTTCCCCATTACACATATTAAAAGTTTGATCAATAGTAAAACTTTGCTTTCAACCAATATGCATAATATCAATTAATCATAAGTACAGAAAACATATCAAAAGACTTCTATTCTTCTAGTTCAATTTTATTTCAGGTGAATGATTAAACAACTAAGACTAAAAGTGAAAAAACACAAAAAACTAAAACTAGAACTAAAAACACAATTGCAATTTTACCATTCGTGATATATCAGACGCAATCCTTACAATGCTATTATTAGTTATTTAAGGGATATATTTCGGTGGTTGAGTTTGTACTTTTTCTTCCACAGGATTCGCCCCGAATTTCTTGTAGTAGTAGGCCCGAATCTCTTTGTCCATCCAAAGATGCATGAATCCGAAATAAATCATTTCAATACTGATGACAGAAATGTAGGATCGCTGTAGAAATACCAATAGAAGTCATGAGAGAAATAGTCACACTGGAAAGTTAATAGTAGAATTAATTTCATGAATTCAGATAATGATGTTACCTGCACATGTATAGATGGATATTTTATTCCGATGAAACTGATGAAAAGGAGAACGACGCTCGACAGGGTGATAAAGAAAAGGATTCCAGAGAGCCAGATCCGTTTTTCCAATCTGTGAGTACCATACCATAAGTTTATATACCGAACATTGTTCATGCTGTTCTACTATGAATTATTTATAGAGAACATCTTACCTATTTGCTTCAAAGGGTTTCAATGGTGTCTTTTCAAATGAGTAAATGCTGCAGATTAGTAATACTAATGTACATATGAACACAAATGTTATCAGAACAATGAAAGGACTGAGCATTTCCAAGCTGTAGTTGTCTGAACAAGTTATGACAATATCTTTCGAGGCGAATATTCCAAAAGTCCCAAGAACCAGCAAAATAAAAGATAATGGCATCACCCATGACATGAAAGAGAAATTTTCCTGAGATCTGAGTGTAAAAAAACAGATAGTATTGTTGTGTATTCCTTTCAATATTTATTTTGTAGGTGGTCAGTGATATTTTACTGCCTTAGTGATATTCTCATTGTGTATCATACATAGATACCTTCTAGCACCACATTTTATCTCTGACAGAACATCAAGCATGTTCATTAAAATCCAAGATCCATTTGCCATGCATGTATACACAAGTACAGCAACAGCCACTGAACAAGCAGAATCAGAATTATTGAGCATCACTGCACAATATACAGCCCCATGCCGTAACATATATGACACAGCAATATGAATGGATATTCCTGAGTAAAAATTGAGAGTGACAGTCGGAACTAACACCAGGAACAGTATGACTAGAAATATGCCGGCGCATACCAGACTAGCATGTCCATAAAGCAATCTAAAATTAAACAGATTAGAAAGTCAGCTATAGTTATGTCTTATAACAGTATTTGGTTTATCTTGACTTACTGGTATTCTTGCAATTGCATGATAAATAATAATTCTTCGTCAAGCAAATGATCAGCGAGAACAGTGAACGTACTTAGATGGTTACAGATACACACTGTTGTATCATCGGTAGAATTGAATTCATCTAATGTGCATCCAGCTTCATTAAAGAGCCAGTTTCCTCTTCTCACATCAACATATACGCAGAGCTGGTTTTTAACTTTTCTAAATTAGTAAAAATAAATAGAAATTGTTTGATCGGAATGGAAGGAATGCCAATTAATTGATGATTTTTTTAGTGTCTGAAATATATGTGGAATTTCAATACGTTATGCTAGTTATAATATATATGTAATTATTCTGTATACACAACGTTTACGACCTTTTGTGTCTGAATATTATCCGTATTTCTCTGATAATATCTTCAGTAGTGCTATTGGTGGTGATGAGTCTGGCCATTGCACCAATCAGAACACCATTGATTTTTCGCCTATCAAATTGTCTTCCTGTTTCATTGACTATTTTCCCATTTAGTTTATGCAGTAACTCATTCATGGTATTGTACTTCACAAACATCAGTTGCAGTGCAGCCTCAGAATCGTTCTTCATATATTCGTTGATTTTTGGATGCAGTTTGATGTCAATTGTGGAGCTTTCCACCCTGACCAAAAGCAAAATCAATTTAGCCTATGATGAGTTGTTCCATTTGGCAAATATAAGTTCTTACTCGTATTCTAAGCTCCCCTTTTTCGGAAATATCGCAGAAGTTAAGCCGTCGCTGGATCGAATGGTTTGTAGTAAAATATTAAAGTCAATGTTCTGGTTGCTCTTGAATATGATCGAAGAGTCTGAGGTTATTACATCTAATCCGTATCGGCTAGTGTGTTCAATCAGCAATAGCATGTTCTAAATTGTTCAAAACAAAGATAAGGGCAGGTTCAGTGTAAAAGAATTAATTATCCTGGCATTTTGAGAAAATGAGATATTATTTCCAAGTAGCCAACAAACATAGAAATGAATAATATGTAATGACATGAGACATACCTTAATAGCTTTGAGAATCATAGTTCCATTCATGCCTAACCAGAGTTTTTGATATCTATTGTTAGTTATTTTTTCAATTGCGGTCGTTACTGTATTTACATATTCCAGTTTTGATGCCCGAGATGTATCAGAGAATGCAGACGGCTTCCAAGACATCAGTGTTGCTAATACATCTGTACAGTTTTTAGGAGGTAATGAAGATTGATACAAATAAATCGACTGGTATATCAGTTTTTCAGTTATCAAAATTTACCATGAATTGCTATGACATCTCCTGATACTCGTAAATGTTTCCCACTTATATCTCCATCTAGAATTCGCAGCAAGCGACTGGACGCTGTGCTAAATAAGTAACTTGTTGCTCTATTCGGTACTTCAATAGAATTAACAATATCCTGGAATAAACAAGAATTAAAGTGATATAATTTTTAGCACAACCAGCTTTGAATTACGGAATAGATAAGAATGTTTATTCAAGTGCATTTGTGTGAAATATTACATGTATACAGTACTAACAACTACTGTAGCTGTACAGTAGTTCATTTTTCCGAACGCATGATGTTTATGACATACCTGAATAATTATGCTAGTACAGTTTGTTAAATCCTCGGCCTGCCACTGATCGTTCTGCAAGCATTTTCGGGTAGAAATTCCAGTTGTTTCCTCAGGGCATGGTTGCTGTTGACTTGTACCAGCAAAACTCCATTTCCAGTGTATACCACTTTCTCCTTCAGTTGGATCGCAGTGTGGAATATATGAATCTGAATTAACATACCTAAATGTACAACATTATTAGACAAAACCGAAATTATATTCAATTTAGTTATAAAAATACTATTTGCCTTCCACTCGGACAATTCCTTTCCACACATTTTTTCTCTTCCATCTGTGAACCTGTCTTTGATCCCGGACATTCCTTACCACCATGAGCTGGTACTGGGTCTTCGCACAAGCGATAACGAATTTGGGTACCTGACCCACAGCTTACAGTACACAGACTCCAAGTAGACCAATTACCCCAGGAACCTAAATAATAGAGCTTTGTAAATGTTCAGGTTGATTTTATACGTTAAAAATAAAAACCTGGCTGAATATATTGGGGATGTACCATTGACAGGACAATCTAAAGGTCCACAGAGAAACTCCTGTATTTCTTTTTCTTTACAAGGTCTTGCTTGCTGATATATCTCATCATTCCAAATGCAAGTTCTTATGCGGTTTCTCAAAGCTTTATCGCCACAAGTACGATCACAACTTGTGAAAAGACTCCAGGAAGACCAGTAAAAGTCATCTTTGCATGGCTCAGGAGCAATGCAAAGTTTCGTTTCAATTTCCTAGAATATGTACCGCGACTGTATAAACATCTTTAATGCTCGCTTGTATCATCCAAAGAGAGAAAACTTTTATACCTGTTCAGGATTGGCCCCAGAACACCAGTGACCGGTTATTGACTTCATGCATTCACGAGTTCTCGTTGAATTAACTATTCCGCAAATATTTATGCATTCTGTCCAGCTGCTCCATTCATCCCAATCACCAGGAGCCGGGCACTTTATGATCCGGGTAAAGTGTATATATGTTAATGTAGTGTCCATATAGAATAGTTGAAAAGCATTTTTCTTACCATTTTAGTATTGCATTCGGTTGTGTCTTCGGAAGACCCATCACAGTATTTTCCATTGTACCTTGGTATTGGGTTTCTACAGAGCCTGAATCGATGTTTTTTCCCCCCACCACAAGTTCTACTACATTCTGTTTTATTTATCCAAAATGTCCACCCTCCATCTATTGGGCAGGGAACAGCACCACATGTTTCATTTTCGGTCTAGGGAGGGTAAAATATGTTTATTTCTAATCCATAGTATGACATGTTATATTTTATATATTCCAGGAACAGTCTAGAGTCTAGACCAAAAAAAACTTATCAAATCCAAGTTTTCTATGATTGTTAAGGTCAAAGATCTGTTTCAGATTGTACTACTAGATTGTTGGTACATACACGAAGAAATATTGCCTCACAATCGTTGCTATATTTTCAATCTGACATTACATCAAATCTAAAAAAGGTAAACTAACTTTCCACATGTTTCCTCCATTACATTCCATGCCACCATATGCAGGAGGTGGATTACTACAGTTGCGTTGTCTGATATGATATCCGTCACAGGTCTTGCTGCACTGTTTAATGGAGTCTCAAAATTTTAACTGATACTGATAAGGCATATGGAATGAGTTCAACAATGATACTATAATGAACCAAAGCCCTGCTAGAATGTTTGATTGTAATTATTTAGTGACACACGAAATTTACCTTCGAATAATCTGACCATGCTGTCCATTTACCACTAATAGGGCAAGCAGATAGAAAGCACTGCTTTGATTCCACTTGTTCTTTCATTTTAACATCATCAACTATGCATTCTTCGACCACATTGAGTGCAGGAGTTTGGCAAAACCGTTTCCTAACTTGTGATAAACTTTCACCACAAGTTTTTGGGCACTAGGCAACACGGACGTATTTAAATGAGTATATTTAATTTCAATCGGAATATATGCTTTGTAGGATCATAATGGTGAATCATCTTTACAATTCATGGACAAATTACAACTCACTCATTGTTGTGGATATATATGTCTTTCACCTTTGTAGAGTGAATACTTTATAAATACTTAGTTTCTATACTTTTTAAATATTACCAACCTTTACATACCAAATTACTATTATTGAGAGGATTAAGAGTTCATTATATTGCAAGATGTCTCCCAGTGAAACATAGTTTTGTATTACTGTTGGGATTAACTGTTCTGTATGAACTGTCACTCAAGTAATATAAAGAATCTATTACAACAATGTTTCCTTTGTCCCTCTTAAAGCAATAATTTATGTAGAATATCATATGGCTTTATTATGAGTAATAAGATACTAAATATATTAAATATATTTATTTTAAGATGAGTATTTGTGAAAAACAGTTGTATCTTGATTATTATTTCGGGTTTAGTTAATATTCATGGGAACATTAAAATGTCTTCATATAGTTATATCTATGAATATGGGGATATCTGTGAATATTATATAAAATTTATGTTGAATAATATTTGAGGAAACCTACCTCAGAATATGCAGTCCAGTCTGACCATTTTGCCTGTAATGAATTGTTCCATGTGGTCCAAGCTATCAGAGTGGCAACATCTGGTCCACTATCCGGTCCATGTATTGACACAACACTAACTATATATTCTGTAGCTTCCCTTAGTTCAGAGAACCCGATTTGAGCTCCAGTTACCACTCTCCATTGGCAAGGTATTCTGGGAGCATCGGCATACACAAGTAACACCTATAAATCTCGAATTATCATCATATTTTCAACAGCAAAATAATCAGTGTCAGATAACTTCTATGCAGCCTGTCAAACCTGAAAGCTGTCA
Organism: Halocynthia aurantium; assembly: GCA_013436065.1. NCBI lineage: Eukaryota > Metazoa > Chordata > Ascidiacea > Stolidobranchia > Pyuridae > Halocynthia > Halocynthia aurantium. The sequence goes on from QXVX01004098.1 coordinate 65,458, forward strand.
ACCATTTCATCAACATCTGGTTTATTCCAGGTCAAGGACAATGAGCTTTCCGTAGAGTGTTGTACCGCAAGATTTTTGACTTTTGTTATTGGACTCGGATTGTTGAATATTTTCTGTAATTCTATGTAATTAATGCCAGAAGGGTCGGGATGTTTCACAAATGCTTCATAAATGCAGCCTATTGAACAGAAGAAGACAAATTACTTTTCTCGCCACTCGATCTAGTTCATACCGCAAATGTCCTGTTTATAAGAAATATATAACATTTCAAAATTGAAATAGGTTGAGAACGCAATTTGTAATAATTGTAATGAAAATATTTACAAGTCAAACTGAAGTATTATTACCCAATATTTATCGCTTTGATTTACCTGGTTTCAAACCTTGTATTACATAGTCCAAATTGTTTTGAAATCTTCTTATATATTCACTGCAATAAATTTTGCCCACCACTACTGATTGTGTTCCAGCACCAGATAAAAAACATGCCGAGAGATCCTCTGATTTTTTAGGGTCGATCGTGTCCATTGCTTTGACCCCAACCTCATATGTATCGCACAGTTTGTTTACATTCCATGTCACAGTAACGGATGATGTTAAAACTCTAAGAGACATGCAGTCTTAAAATCATTTCCGTAATAGTAAGAAAGCATTTGAGTTTCAATTAACCTAGCTATTTTAATATCTTTGGTGAGCAGTTTTCCGGTTGTTGCTTCTATTGAAGATTCTTTCGACCGTTTCTTTCCGGCAAAGCTATGCATCTTTATATAGTATGAAGTTTCTGGTTCTAAATTACTCAATATGTATTCTTCACCAGCATCTCGAATAGTCAAAGATTTCCAGCTCACTTCGTTGCTCTCTGTTTGGTGTAATACACTACTAAGATTTTAGACCATCAAATATGTCTTTAGTACTAGGTTATGGTTATACTTGTATAAATATATAAATGCAACAATAACTTGAACTCACTTCTGTATTCCATAATATAACCTTCCGTGTACTGATTATATTGGTCCTGCCATTTTACTAACAGTTTAGCAAAATTTTGAGCAGCAACCTGAATAGTTTTGACAATGGTGGGTGCATTTGGTTGCAGATGAGCAGTAAATTTTTTTTTGTCCCCTTCTACACCTTGATGAATGCCTACAATTTCCACTCTGTAGGTATCCCCGGGTAGAATGAGTGCTTCTGATTCTTTTTTTTCTGAATTTGGCAAACTATAATATCCCGAATGCACATTCGTATCTATAGTTTCGTGCGTTGCTTGAATAAATTCCCCATCCTTGTTATGTAACAGGACTGTAACATTGTATTCGGTTACATCTCCATATTCTGGTGGTTTCCAAGTTATTAAATCTGTTCCAGCTGTCAGTAGCTCATAAGACGGTTTAGATTTCTCAACTCCAACTATTGATCTATATAGATATAAAATGATTTTTTTGGATAATTGGTTAACAAAACCCGATATTTCAAAGTATAATAATATATAAACTGATATTCCTGCGGTTTGAACAAAAACCGGTTCAAATGGGCATTGAAAACCCTTTTATTGTTTTAAAAGGGTTTTAATGCATATAAGGTAGGTTCATTCATATATATGGTTTTTGTCCAGCACCTACTATCAGCTCACATTACTATTTATTACCTTATCATTGTTACTTGTCCTAATGCCGTAGTAAAGTTTAGTGGAAGAAAATAATAATTATTATGATCTTCCCATGAATTCAGACGAGTACTTATCTTGCATGAATGGAATGTGCCAGAGCGTAGGCTTAGTATAGGAATGTTCACTGTTAAATTTGAACTTAATTCCTCTATTTGTGACTGTCCTGTGTACTTTCTTGTTGCACTGGTGCTGCAAAAATAACAGGTTCACATGTGAGGTAAACAGTGTGTCACGGTTAGCATAACAAAAATCAAATACCTTCCCTGCATGTTGCATTCCACCAGTTGCATAAAGGTAGAAATACCAAACTCAAGCAGCGACTTGTAATTTTGATTGTAAAAACACGTTGTTATATTGATAGAACTTGAGGAAATGGTAACTGATTCTATGGCAATTCCAATTTGATATTTCAGGACAGCCTGTGGTTAATATTGATATATAAGTATCAACTCAATGATATGAATGTACCAAAATTATATGAAGTTATTTCAACCTCATAGCAAGGTTTTGTCTCTTGACTGTACGATATATTTCCATACAACTGTACCGCATTGCTTAAGGTTGAATATTCATTGTAGGAGTGATCTGAAGAATATTTTTGTGGAGGATCGCCATTTTTCCAATCTTCCATACCACACTGGAAATAAATATTCAGTACTTCTCTTGGTAAAAACACTTTATTAAACGTTGCCAGATCTCCGATTTGTCCCGTGAAAGGCTGATGTAATAATCTTTCTGCTCGTTCAGGAAGTCTTGTATTTTGATGTTCGAAATCCCTTCCGTCTTTTCTAAACCATGGAGTGAATAGGTCTCCACGTCCAAAAGAGAAATGGCCATTTGGAAGAAAATGGCTGTTATTACACGGAATCGTTCCCGTTGTTTGTGCTATCAGAAAGCTATCAAAATACAACTGGCAGTGAGAATGTGACTTGAGTTGTGCTCCAAACACAAAACAAACATGATGCCATTCATTGTCAAGCAGTTTTGTGGGATCGAATTGAAACATTTCACCATTAGGTGCAAGGAAAAAACCACTATCTGAAGTATTTCCCCCTATGAGAAACATAATTGGATGCTGGTAGTGTCTTGCTACATAGAGAACAGTTCCAAGACCATTGTCAGATTTCGATTTGAGCCAAAAACAAAACGTTTTTATTTTTCCAAGGGAAAATGAATATAATATGGCATCTTGCTGTTTGTGATAAGGCTTCGTCAGTGAAGGTAGTTGTAGAGCACGTATTCCCGTGATTGGTGTCTTTCCCTGGGAATCAAGATTGCTTTCGAGAATACAAACTCCAGAAATTTGACATTCAGATCCATAGCAAGGTAGGCCTACACAATGTTCAATATTATCATGATCTTTAGTTATCATTCCTTTTCCCAAAGTAGTTCTGAAAGGAGAGGAAGGAGATTCAATAATTGTTCAAATGTTGTACGTATATGGCCATGTTATGTTTTAAGGTGATTACACAATATAGACCATCTCAATAAACTTACTGGTTTAGAGGGATATGCTCATCCAAAAGGGTGCAGCTAACTAATTTCATTCTCCAAGGACAATAAATCGATGCCGAATTTCCAATTACAGTGGAGACCGATTGTGTGATATAACTCGACGGGTTTGGTGTTTTGCAATAAATAAGTCCTGTGGTGGTAATAACAATACTACTTTATCATCACAGCCAAAACTTAGATCATCCAATATTTTTGAAATCGAACAATTAAAATATTACAGCACTGAATGCTTATTAAATTCTCATACCTCTTGTTTGGAACTTTTCATACTCGTACAATTTAGGAATGGTATCACATGAATAGCTGTGAAATTTAGAGCTATTTGAGTCCTGGCCATCAATTATTGATAAAGTTGTACCAATACAATGGTCATTGCCACATTGGCATCTAATTAGAATGTCTATTCCAGAGCATTGTAAGGGTATGGAATCATTTCGATCTGTTGGAAATAATTCTGAATATCGTCGATACGTGTAATCATGTGGTCTTGCAATTTTGTCTGAGGCATTGCAGTGCTGTACATCACAAATTTCGTATCTGAATGACAAAATTGTTATATATGTTGCCATACAACTTAGTATGCATATTTCATCACTTATTCCAATCATTATCTCAGTAATGATACAACAGTGTTTGAAAATATATCACCTCATATCTTGTGATTTAGTGAAGCACCACGGCTGATAATAACTACCATCATCTCTACAATAATTGTTTTGAAGGTCTTGTAATCTTGGTATTGTGTGATATGTACTGCCATTGGTGCTATTCCAATCTTCACATTCGTATCCACTAACAGTCTTACTAACCTTGTTGGGATAAGATTAAAGAAAAAAATGATTAGAAAATAATTTTTTCTAAAATAGATCTCGTTGATAAATCATTCATAAGTCAGTTCATCATCATGGTATTTCCTAAACTAGTTCAAAAGAACACCATATGCTATCAAGATTTTAAAAAGGTACAAGAGCACTAACGTTATTATATCATATAAAGAGCAGTGAAGTAGATACTCATCGAATTACGGTCTTTAGATTTTGGTACATATTATATCACACATTTAGCTTATTATACTGTGAAGGAGGGAAATCAAAAATTATACAGCCTTTATAACATTATGGATACATCTTACAGTTCCGCTGTAGTTCTTAGATCTTTCTTGATAGCACTGATTCACTTGACAAATGTATGGTAAGGACATGTTACATTCGAGCACTTTCCATGTTCCATGAATATCAACTGCGACACATTCACCAATATTCTTTTCATAATGCACTTCAAAATTTTGGAATTCTGTCACATTAGCATAACTTCCAGCATATACAAAGCTTTCGGAATTTCTTCTGTTCATTCCAATCCAAAACCTTTTGAAGCAGAGTTATTTGGATTATTTAACCCCTCTTTTTTTGTGCAATTTCAAATTATGAAATAAATGTTATCCCAGCAATACAGTTAACACTTGATATCCAACATAAAATAGTATATTTTTTTAGGAAAACATAGTTTCACAATCCAATAACTCCGAATCCAAACACACTTCATAAGTTTTGACTGTGTTTAGTATAGCACTATACAAGTAAACTAGTAGAATAGACAAACTTTGGTCAAATGATCTCAAATTCATTTATAAAATTGTAAATATAATCACATGGATATACTATTGTAATAGTCAAATTTTCAACCTGTTTGAAAGCATACTCCAACTAAATCCCGAAATAATTGTTGATAAGATTTCATGCTCATATGTGGTATCATCGATCGGAAGGTTTCCTGACTGATCAGACGTATGGCAACTTTCCAATGCCTTTTCCCAATTTTCCCAAGTCTCATTTAGATATATGCAATACTGATCATATTGCAGAAATCCATATGGACAAAAATCCACACTTTCGAAAAGCTTCTTGTTTGTAGAAATTGATGAATTTGAAGAAAAGGTTAAGGAATTTAGTTTCTTCATCTGAAAACATAAATAATTGTGTGATATAAACAGAAGAACAGAAACCTCAGTAAAACAGACATTATTGCATTCAATCACCAATAGGACTAGCAAATTGAACATTAAAACAGAGATATTGACTAGAAAAACTGGGAATACATTAGATCACAATTATTTGGGAAAATTCAATGAAATAACCCAAGTGAGAAAATCCTAACAGACAAATGCTTGTGAGAAAAGAGGATAAAATCCCATCTCGCATCGATTGGTTTTGTCCACACACCAATTGAGAAAACCACTTACTTCAGACAGTGTCTTCCTAAGGCTATGAATTTGTAATGAGGGTTATCTTACTGTGATCGTTGAATGCTCACAAATGAATGGATGAATTTCAGCAATATTTGATATATGATATATGTTATCTTCGAAAAGCAAAGCTAAATTTCTCGAGTCCAATGTTGCACATTGATCTGGCAATGCAATTTTTTGTAATGATATTTCCACATTTGTTTTTGATGTCCATGTTATTTTTGAACCACCTTTAAAAAAACCATACCTCTATGGTAAATAATCTGGACTACATGTAATAAAATTTGCATATGTAAACCTTGTCCACACATTCCAGTCCAAATCGTTGTTCCTTCTGCAACATTGTTCTTTTGGATGAAGTATCTTGTATAGATTGAGGTGAGAGCATATGTTTTAATCAAAGCTCCAAGACCATTGGTGTCAGACAAGCAGGTAGTGTGAGCAACTGGCCAGGAAACAGGTTCATTATAATATCTTAAGCAGCCAGTTTCATCATATCTCTCAAACCCAGGAGTACAAAAACTTGCTGCATTAGGACTGTAGATATTCTCCTTGTATTCTACACAATCAAAATGATCAAATCATGAGAATTTTTATTACATTCACCTATCAATGTCTGGTTATTACAGAATGCAGAAAGAAATAATTGTAATTATTCAAGCTAACCTGTTTCACAAATATGATAGTGAGTTTCTACACAGTCACGTACTCTAATTGCAGGAGTGTGTAGAGTTGTGACAGTTTGACAAAATTGTGATGGATCACCCGACTCATCTTCTGATATAACATAATAATCTTCAACTTTGTAACCTGACGGCAATATAAACCAATAATCCTGTAGAAAATAAAATAAAAGTTAGGACACTTAAATTTATCAATCAATGAGTAATTTATATAATCAAGTACTGTGAGATAATATTGAAACATTTAGAGACAACATTGTACCTGTTCTTGCTTATAAACAATTTTAATCCCTCTCCATTTCTATGATAAAGCAAATGTATTTTTCATAGTGGATAGTTTTGAAATTACAATGTGGTTGATGGAGGACAACTAGAAAGAAACAAACGAATAATCTGTCAGTTGTACCTACTTTTTTCGTAATTCCTTGCATCGAATATAGCTCATTCAACATTGAGAGAAACTTCCAAATTGAATTATAAGTGAGTAGATGAGCCTCTTGCTCATCACAAACATCTTTTGCTTTTTCGAACGTGTTTTCACTTTGTCCAAACCAAAAAAGAGTATTTTCAAATTTACCTATGAGAGTGGTATCAGTACCTAAAAGCAAATAACAGTTATTCAAATCAGTTTTATAAATTCCTTCTACTTAACACAGACCCAATAGAACTACTGGATAGATATTTTTTTAATTTGAGGGACAGATAATCCAGTAGGAATAAATAACACAAAGCTGACTCTGCATGCTTACTTCTATACGAGTAAGTAATTCTACACACAAATTTGGCCTCATCTAATGGATTTTCGCAATCATATGACATCAAAAGACCGTTTTCATCAGAAACAATACAATGCAGAGATTTGTTTGGATGGCCTTCATGCCAGCGATATGAATCAATAACTCCACCAATCTGGTTTGTGTACTGCTGTAGACTTGCATTGAATTTTCCATCTAAAATGAAACACATGCAAAATATTCACATCTTGTTTCTTGCTAACAATAAGATACCATCAATCAAGGTAAAGCATACCAACGAAATATAACCCTTTATAGTTGTAATACTTCATAAATACAGCAAGCCATTCCAGTTTTAAAATTTTTGGACGTAGGAGAACACCATTGCCATGCTTACTGCACTCACTCATAGCATCATCATGTGTTCTGACATTCTCAAAAACTCGAATGCTATCAATTCTGTTTCGGGTATATTGAACTGGAAAAGGAAGAGACGTTTGGAGGCTCTACATAACATGCATAATTCTGTGAACCAACCAGTTCTGCAAATAGGTCTGTTGAGAGCTTCGCAGGTTTCCCGTTTCCAAGCATAATCATCTTTTTTCAATATAACTGAGCAGTTACCCTCCTCTGTAGATTTCCCAATATTATATATGTCATTTGTTAAAGTGAACATTGCTCCTTGACCATGATTTAGCTTCCATTGCCATATATCATTAATCATTTGGAAACCTGCATCATTTGGAAAATTATTTATTAATATAGAAACAATGATTTTTATCTTTAAAAAAATAAAAAAATACCAAGCCAGTATCCAGTATCTGATGTTGACAACAGTGATGTTACATGAATTTGAACAGACTTGAAATTTGGAGCAACTAGATTTCCATCCAATGCTGCACATATTTCAGATGCATTTTTCTGTGACATTATTTCATCTATCACCGTGTAGTAAGAATTCCAGCGCCAGGTAGGTGAATAACCTGTTACAATGCATTCAAGATTTTACAATAATTATTAACGTTAAATTTTTGTGATTTCCATATTGTACTTGATAAGGAAATATAACGGAGATCAGAAGCTATCCACTCGTTCCCTGAGATTAGTAAATTGAATGTCGAGTCTGCAGACTAAAAGAAATCAGTACATAAGTCCTTATTAATGTAATAATTCCAATACTTGCATAGCAAATCAAGATAACAAACATACCAAGGAGGCAATGACGTGTTCTCCGTCCATATCAAGTGATACAGCATTCTGTTTGTCGTTGAAGTATAATGATTCTCTTTTCGGTCGTTCATGACAATGTGTGTCAGGATTGCATGGAAGGTATGCTCCTGCAATGCTATAATTGAATTCCCTCGAAGGATATTCCCCATAAATAATGATGGTGTTTGATCCTATTGCAAATAAAATTGTATGTTATGTACCCCGATAATGTTATAGTCGTTAAGAACATTAACCCCGAAGTTCTATTGCGAAGGCCTATTATTAAGGTTGTAAATCATTATCCAGTATTATAAAGTACTGTACTCCTTTAGAATCTTGAAATTTAATTCATATGATAACGTGGAAAATTCATGTGTTTCGTAGATCAGCATAAAGCATAATAATAACTCGTATGTGTGTATTTTTCCTGCTGTGAATTCGTTGCGGGCTACAAAGTTTTTCTCCATATTTCCCTCCTACATCATTGATGCAGTTTTTATCCACTGCGGCTTTGTACATTCAGCTCTAAGGCCAAGACGAGTATACAAAATTAAATAATCATGGATTGGAGTGCTATTTATTGAAGGTCTTATTCTCCTATACTGCCTTCAGCTCCTGGGTTCCATTTTGAACCCCTGCAGGGGGTACGTTGTGCTGTTTTCCCTCTACCCTCTTCCCATGGGCTCCATTAACGTATGTCACGCCTAAGATACTCTGAGAATTTACATGAGTTTTCATTCTTATCAAGACGAAGCTATAGTCAATTTTTTTTTTAATTGTCGTCCTCGTCGAATATACATATACAGTATATCATAGCATCTCTCATTCTTACTCAATGACATCTGTAACGATTAAGAAGACATACACATCCCCTGTCGATTGACTCTGTGTGCTTTTAACTGCTATAAATACGTACCTCCGTCACAACAACCATTATCACTTTTCAGTAGCAGGATAAGCAGTAAAACTGTAGAAATCTGAAATAAACCCATCTAATCATCTATTGTTTTAAACGTAGAAGTGAATAATTCCTTACGATTAAAGGTTGCATGTCATTCACCAAATGAATACTTTCACTATAATAACATCATTGCGAATCTAATCGTTCATCCACTGTTCGCAAGTAATACTCTCGACTAATAGTCGAAGCATATATAACTAGTCATGAATTAATAATGGGGATATTATATATGGGCAGATTACTAGGAATAGGTCATTTTTCTTTCACCAGTGAACTTTTGAAATAATAATGTATACCACGCTGTTCGAACCTATAATTTCATCCGTTTCATTTCATCTGTCGAGCATTTCTTATCATTACAAGTTTTGTTTTTATTATTTTCCGTTTATTTTCATTCATTGGACAAAGGGATAACTTCACTTGTTGCTCATATATTGCCGATACTGCATTCGTTTGTACCAGACACAATTGACCATGATCTACGACGTAGATTCTACGTCAAGGACAGCTGGCATTAACAGCTGCCGGGCTCCACAGAACCACGACTTCCTTAAACTGTCCGTTAAAACTGACAAAGCTATATAACCACTTTTCCCAGCCCCTCAGATATAGCCAAAATGGAATCGTAGCCCGAACTTGACAGTGCACGTGGTACGATATTACAAATATTCTCGTCATGGAAAATCTATCTTGTGAGAAATTTAAAACCATGTGTATGCTCAATAGAAGTTCACGCTTTTCTAGGACTCGATTCTCAGGATTTAGTGGTAATCATAAGGTTTCAGAGATCGAAATGTATTGGTTAAAATATGTTTTACAGATACTCTGTGGTCAGAACGTCGAACAGCACCAGACAACCCCCAGGCGTAAAATTAATGGGTTTGCGTAGAGGCGCTAAATACATCAGCGTGAACGCGTATGACGTACTGTTCTGTGCATTGGCCACTAACGCTATATCACCTAAGCTAGCAATTAATACAATGGAAAACAATTGAAGGAAATAATTTATCTAACGATTGAAGTATGCCTCATGTTCAGGTCTTATGCATAAAATAATTTCTTTATGTAGTTAATCAAAGTTATTCGTTGGTAATGCATCACCTACCATGGCACCAAATTCGCTTTTATTTAGTTAGGGCTAGAACTACATCGCATGTACAAGTGCCGATTTTTCGTTTCTAACATAGTATGTTACCAGTATTGACGCAGTACAACTTGGTTGACAACTCATATGAATTATTTCACCAATTAAGGATGATGAAGGTTGCAGTGTGTAGCTCAAAGTTACTAAAATCTGCTAAAAGGTAGGGTCAAGTAAGAATCATGATGCTCATTTTTATTATGGAGATTAGTATACCTACAAGTTAAAACTACTACCAGTAATCCGTTATGCAAAAGTATTCATGCATGTAATGCTCCTGGCAGTCACTCTTTAGCCTTTACGAAAAGGACAAAGGGATAGTCGACTGTTGCGAATGTGCGAATTATCTGTTGTAAGGAACTTTCAACTCGAACTGCGGGAGGGAAAAAAGATATGACAGAGTTAGTTAGTCACGTGATAATGAAAGAGAAAAGAATTATCGCGTCCACTTATCATTTTATTTTCGCCTCTGTAGTTTTAGCTTGTGACATTGCTACAGGAAAAGTTCTGTGTTGCAAAAGGCAGTTTGCATTTACTACTCTCAAGCCGAATTATCAGATTTTGATGTAAAGCAACGGCACATATTTTACCTGCTAATTTGGTATTACGTTGACGCCCCTGCTCCGAAGATCTCGTATTCAGACTCGAATGATTGACGGATTATTCGTTAGGATTTCTATGTAGTACAGAGAAATTAGGGCAAGCAAACACTCGAGACGCCAATCAAGAATAGTCGTTATTAGAAGTGTTGTCTTCGTGAAAATGTCACCTCTGATACTAGTTTACTTTGTAAGCTTGTAGCAAATTGAAAGATATGCCATCCATTATTATAAGATGAATACTTCCCAGAATTCTAACAATTAGACAGTAGAAGTGAAGTAGTCAAATTATAGTAATACTGTATCATTCCTTTTTCTATTTCTTCTAGTTTTATCATGGTAGGTAGGCAATAACATTTTATCAGTCTTTAACCTAAAATCATCATCGTCATGCCCAGTCCAAAAGCAATTCGAGTTCTTATGCTCGACGATACTGAAAACTCATATGAAGTCAAGGTATATCTTTTTTTCAATGTCACTTCGAATGTGGAATGTAAATTTTATAGAGTGGTAAAAATATGGTTTGGAATTTTGCAGTTAATTCGAAGATTAATAAAATTGTGGTACTCTGCATATAATAGTATCAAATGATGTGAAAAAGCACATTACATCTTATCAATCTTCACTTTTCAAATGATTGTGAATTGTCACTCGTTGTGAAAGATATTTCCTCTCATACAGGATATTTAAGAGAGAATTGAATTGTTTTATTACATCCTGATTGCCATGTAAAGCCATCGTAATAAGTGTCAAGAAGTTATTGATTTTTTCTCTATTAGCCTACAAGCTTTGGAAATGCTTTGCTCCAAGCTGTAATGAAAGATCTGGATATTTTGGAATCTGATTACTTTGGAGCGACGTATGATAATGGCGAAGGTTCGACATCTTTTCTGGACCCGTTGCGTCAAATTAATCGACAAATCAAACGTAAGTCCATTTTTAATTATGTAATTCGATCGAATATTGAAAGCCCCTCGGGACAATAATAAATTGTTTACGAACTGTTTTGTATCTATATGTAATTATAGAAAGATATGTATGCTGTATGCCTGGCAACTAAACACAATTCAAATGTTGTAAATCATAGAGATTGGAAGAGAGTTGCCTTCTCAGCTCTCGATTACTTGGATAAAATAGGGGGAATCCATTGATGTAAATGCATATACCCAAGAACTGTAATGAGTGTGATTCATTTCATATTAGAACCTCACTGCTATTGGCTTGTTAAACTTGTTCACAAAGTGGATGACACTTAATCCCAGCTAACTAATAACTAGGTTAAGAATTACTTATCGATTTCAAGTATCAGTGGTGTTAAACCTAACGAGATCAGGATAATTGACGTGTTGTCAACATATGTCAGATCATAAAACAGAAAAAATGTAGATCCTGATATAATATTCAGTCTTAATCTAATGACCTCCATTTACATTAGAAATGTATGTATTATGCTGAAAAAACCAAACTTGGATCGTACATTGCACACAAATTCACATGGCATAAGCCATAGCGCAAATTTCCAGTCAAGTGCACATTTTATTTACTGTATGTGTCGGTTTGTTCTCATGTACTGATAGTTTCTCAGCAGTCGTGTCTTTGATGCTTTGAAATTTTACCCCTTTCATTTTCCGTTTCTCCTTGAAGTAAGCATTACTTGGTTTTTATCTATTTAACAGAGAATTGATTTTCCTTTAAGATATCAACAACACCGTGCTGCAATTTGTTGTTAAATTTTTCCCACCCGATCCATGTCAGATGGAAGAGGAGTATACCAGATATATGTTTGCTCTTCAGGTCAAGCGAGACATCAACTCTGGAATACTGCCATGTGTCGAAAATACTGCATTAAAAATGGCTTCTTATATTGTACAAGGTATTTGCTTAAGTGTTATTATATTCTGTTCAAAATGATTTCAGAGATTATTATGCAATTATAGTTTGTCATGATAGTTAGGTAAAGGGGCAAATGTATATTATTCTCAGCAAGACGTCCTTAGCGTCGAGCACTATCAGTAGTGCTGCTATTCATTTCTGCTTATATGTGATCATAGAACAGTCAAATTCAATATCATTTACATAACTTTCAAAGCTGAATTCGGAGACTGGAATGCTGTCGAGTGTTCCGATACATCCTACCTACAAAATCTGAAAATCTTTCCTAATCCAAATCCAGAGCAGTTACAGACGATATCCAATCATCATACAAAATTGATGTAAGTATCCAATTCCACATGATTTCGATGCTTTGAGTTTTGTTGTAATTTTGTTTTTCTTTCTCCAGTGGACAAAGTCCTTCAGAAGCCGATTACAATTTGCTGGACATAGCTCGTCGGTTGGATCATTACGGAATTCGAATGCATGCCGCTCGGGATCATGAAAATTCCAGTATCAATCTTGCCGTGTCTAGTACTGGTATTGTAGTATTCCAGGTAGGTTTTGTGACCCGTAAAAGTTTTACATGAAAGCAGTTAATCAAAATGGAAATATTTACTTGATGTTGCAGGGCAATATGAAAATCAACTCATTTAACTGGTCGAGAATACGAAAACTAAGTTTCAAACGTAAAAGATTTCTTGTCAAGTTAAGAGCAGACACGGCAGTAAGTAGTAGATTAATATATATATATATATTAGCTTAGCTTAGTTCAGACTCTCCTTTTTATTAACCAGATGTTTCTGATAATGATAATCTTACTTTAGCAACAGAGCGAGACTTGTGGGGATGTCCTCGTCTTCATCATGAAAAATAGGAACTGCTGCAAGGATTTTTGGCGGCTTTGTATTGAGCATCACGCCTTTTTTCGTTTGGAAATTCGCCCCCGGCCGAAACCAAAGCCATTGATTTTATCTAGAGGATCTTCATTTCATTACAGGTAGCTCACCTCCTTTTTCATTGCCATTTTTGAACTGAAGATTATTTACGTCAATTAAATTTATGATTTCCTTCTTTCAGTGGCAAAACGCAGAAGGAACTTTTAGATCTAGTTCGAAACAGTAACTTCCGACGATCGAATTTTGTCCGAACCACCAGTCGCAGAACAGTGCAGAATTCATCGACAAGTGCCCTTCCATTGGACAGAAAGAAAATTCTTAATCAGCTCAATGCAGTTGAAAACATCAATAAGGTGAATTTAGTCTTCATTTATTTGTAAGCTGTTTATTCTCAGAGGAAGATATTCCAATAATAATAATAATGAGAAATGAGTAACATTTTATTTCTCCTGTGTGTTGATGATTAATAATGATGTAATTGATGTATTGGCGTGTTCTCACTCTTGAGAGCTGTAGTTCAGTGTAGTTCTGAAAATGTCACAATATTTACATGTTTTATAAATATTTATATTACCTATGAGTCATAGATAATTCGAGGCTACTCTGTAGTGGATTGCTATTGTACATCAATATATACATCTCATTTGATGTTATGCATACTGTGAAGAAGTAATATATCTGTTGGCCCCAGCTTCCAGGGTTTGTACTTCAAAGTGGCAAATGTAAAGAACTGCTGTTCTAGTCCTTCACAAGCAACTGTTGCAGTATATAGTCGAGGTGTTTTCACCTAAAAAGTACTGTCAACAACTTGATTAATAGTCAAGTCAGTAATACAGACAAGACTACCATTGTCCAATGTCTGGAATACTGTGACGTGTATCAGGAATTGTGTTTGCAACTATTTTAAATGTTAGAATATTGTGTGGTGTGGGTATACTCATAAAATGTAATAATGATTTTAGCTTTGACTAATTTGACTTTGTCTCATAATCAAGATTGACATATACTTAGTATTCTATGGTACTTTGTAACAACAGCTGTACACAGCTGATGATGGTTGTAGTGTAGGCAGTAAGTGAAGATATTTGTTCTATTCACCATATGTTGTGATTTCGTCTTTAAAGAAAACAAGATCCATTTTCTGTTGTCATTGGTTCAAGAGTATTTCGGGACTTTCCTGTGCAAATATTTGTATGTTTTGACCACCCTGTTTTATGTTCATGTAAAATTACATTTTAAATTTCTCTAGAGTAACAATTCAGCACAGAAAGAAAATCTAACATCCCCTTCGGGGAGCTCATTGCACACAGAAAATTCCTTTCAAGCAAGAGGTACTATTTCTTTTCTGTTTCATATTTTTCTGCGCTTTTGGGGAAATATCAGCAATGGGCAATATAAAGTTCTAATAAAAATATAAAATTTGCATGCCATAAGTTTCCTTATCACTAAATATATTTTTGTATACTGTCATAGAACAAACTGATACAGATCAGAAAAATGACTCAACAACTACTGCCGAGGTCATGCCATATGAGGACGGCGTCACTCAAGCAGAATGGCAGCTTGAGAGTAAGAGTTTGCACAGTAGCGCCACACCTATCACTGACGAGAAAATTCAACAAGAACCACAGGAAATGAAAGGTAACTTGCCTGTTGTTTTAGTTGATATGGAAAATGGACCCGAGACAAGAGTTGAAGAGCTGGACATTGTGCCCAACAGGAAACATCCTGACATTCAGACCAGCTCTATTTCTTCTTTTAATAATTCTACTTCAAATAATGTTGATAATAAGCAGTTTACTAAAAATGACAGTAATGTGACAACGAGTGCATTGCGAAACGGCACGGCTAAAATTGTTAGGAATGCGTTATCCGAATACTTCTGTGATACCGCTGCGAAAGGATTCGGTGATTTTGTCGTACCGATGCAGGTTCATGTCCCACCGCCCTTACCCCCAAAAGAAAGGCAGTTGAGTAACGAGGGTACTTATGACAATGTGTTGAATGATTCCAAGGTGCCACCACCGGGAGAAAGCACCGGTAAGTATGTGAGTAGTAGAGGAATACAGCAAATAGGTGATAGGCAAGTGAAAGATCCATTTGTTAATGACAGCGTAGTTAATCTAGCCGGGATTTGTCCCACCACGCCCGAAATAAATGCCAGAATTGGGGAGCTGAAGATAAGGTCTGGTCATTATTCGGTTCCCAAGAAACCTCCGCTTCCTTCAGAGGAAAATCATATTTTGAAATGGGATAGACAGCACTCAGACAGGGAGATAAACGAAGCAATGAGAGAGCTTTATAATGTGATCGGCAAGCAAGACTCTGATGATGACACCAACAGCGATGATGAACAAGATCTGGAAGAGGGTGATGAAGATGGCTTGGAGTTTATTATCACAGAAAGTAAAGAAGACACTGTTGATAGCACCCCCTGTCAAGAGGACCCCCTCCTTGCCCCAATTAAAATGGAATTTAATGACGATTGTAATCGGATGGCATCTTACGATTTATGAATTACTTTTTTTTGGTCAAAACATCCATCTGTTATTCAGTTTCATTCAAAACCACTGTATTATGCGAAGCATGGAATAAACCTATGTACTGAAATGCTTGAATAACCTTTTCCTATAATGTTCATTCAACTATGAGCTAACCGTTCCTCTATACCAAATTTAGTTAGATATCAGACCACTCATCCACAACTCAGTCCCAAGTTAAGCATGGTAACCTACCACATCATTAAAGTACTAACACGTTCGGTCATGCATACTAGTCCAAATATAGAGTATTAATGTTCAGCAAAGACAAAATAAGATAAATAGCTTTCAATACAGAAAATCATGGCAATAATAGTTCTTTTATCATCGGTTGAAACAGTTTTTGAAGTGAAGATAGTTTTTCTCTATCCNCTGTGAATTAAAAGGATTAATGGATCCGTTCGTGTTCTTTTCCTTTTCCCTTGAAATCTATCGAACCCCATGCTTTGTTCTACCGGATTATATTACACTTAAAAACAGGATTTTTCACTTTGTGATCCGTAATAGACACGCTAGAACAAAACAGCTCCTGTGAAGGTATAATGCAACTTTTTACATGGCGCAGATAATTGTGGGTTTTAGCAAAAACAAATTAATAAAGATATCATTGAGATCGAAACTATAGCAAAGTATGGTCTGGTATTAAAATGGATAAGGCACATTTAATTGACCTGCACACATCTCATAACTTATATCTGAGTTGACAACATAATTACAGGGTTGATTTGAAACATAACATGTAAAGTAAGACTATTTATGAATCACCTTAAGGCACTGTTACAGAAAACTGAATTTGCCTAAGTTTTCAACATTAAAAATTACTGGATCGGATTGTTTAGCAAACATAGCTTTGTGATAATATTACGGAGATATGTGTACGCATACATCTACGTACTCACAATGATGTGCCTAATAAGTTCAATTTCAGCCTTTGAACATTTAAATTACACCCAAAATAACCACTACCCTCACCAAAGCATCATTTACATGAAACACACTGTTGTTATATTATTCAGATACATGGTTTGTATACATTGATTGTGTGTATGCACAGGTTCTGTAACAATATTGATAGAGTTTACCGTAGTTAAACATGTACATGAAAAGTCTCGAGTTTATTAAGTTTTTGCAAATAAAAAGAACATATTCCATCAGAGAATTAGGTAAGGTAATATATACAATATAAATGTTGTTGCCCACATATTGGGTTTTAAATTGATATCATCACAAGCAGGACTACGTCGCTATAGATTAAGGATTAGGGTAAAGATTTATGGTGAAAAGGCCAGCAATAAGGTCTACTACCTATTTCCATATATCCCTCGTCCCATATGCTTTTACTCGCTTCAACAAATTAAAGATTTCCCACCTCCCAGCCTGTATTTGGTGATGCATGGCCTCATGCATGTTCAAGATTAACAAAATCTGCTGACTGATTTCATCAAAGGAAATCGGTTAGAATGTTTACATCACTGTCATTTTTAGATGCTTACTCGTTTTGAATCTGTTTTGCTTCTTTAAAATTAATATGGTTTAAATTTTTCTAACCTTGCATAGTGAGTGCATGAATCTGCCATACTATTATTATTAGTCCAAGTCCAAATTGTTGAGGAGATTTTTTTGGTAGTTGGTGTTTCTTAAGTTCATCTGTTATAAGATGAACTTCATGCTTGAAATCGAACTCGTTCTCAAATCACTGCAAGGTCATTAATTGCACCAATGCATTTTCACCTCTTTGCTTCTGAATCAAGCCCTTTTTTTCTGAACTGGTTGAATTGCCTTTTTTTAATTTTGTTAATTTTTACCGTTGTAAAATCGTTGGTTTTTTTAGACATGATGATTTGTATGTGAGCATTCAATTTTTTAACTGACATTGCTCAAGTATAAATAAAGAATTTTTTTTTATTCTCATTGTGTTTTGTTGCTTGCTGATAGCCCGAATGAATTTTTGCTAGCAGGAGGGAGTTTGTGGCTGTTTTTATGAGAATTCTGATTGTGTTCTTGTATGTTGAAAGAATTAACACTCCTTCAGTTCAGTTACGAGGTACCAGTACATTTGTTGTATTATGTTTCTGCTGTGTTGTTTTGAACTGGCTTTCTATTAACTTTAGTATCCTATAAAAGTTATTTTCAGATTATCCACTTAGTTTTTGAATTCATGAGGAAAATGTGCTCTCCCTTCTAATTACATGCGTAGTTTTGATACATTATTTTCGCGTGCCAGCTTGTTCATTGTGGCCAGTAAATTTAGCAGTCCTTTGACTTGGAGACTTGGGGTTTGAGATTTACCTTTGTACAGTGCACAACAGCCTTCGGCTCCCATCAGTTTACATAAGATAGGCTATCAGATACTCCATTCAAAAGCGATTGCATCTGAGTTTGCGAAGCACTACAGCATGCTTGGCAAACTTTTGAGCCTATCACCGTTGAACATGTTATTTCTCGAAATCGTTCGAAGGGTATCAATATGTTATATCAAATATTTGCGTGTTGTATTAACGCAGATATTGTTTCAGCAACTATTAATATCACGCTTTCTCAGAAAGAACTTGAAATCTTTGAAAAAATTGTTGAAAATGCAAGTTGTATACGAAGGTTTGTCTTATGAACCAATATGCATATCCATAAAAAATGGTACTGGTGATTATTATCAACTTATTTTTGTGTGGTGAAATACTCGCACTTTGATGCCAGTATTCTTACTAACACATTACCCAGCTGAGTGAATATTTTTTTGCTGTAACTATTTTAATAGTGTGCTGTGCGTGTTGATTTGTAATAAAACTTTTTTCTGCAGAAGTGAAAAGAGAAGTTCAGGAGACTCCCTCGCAAGTGGAATCCTCATCGCCCAAAGTCAATCTCCATTCTGGTAAGTTAGTTTTTTTTTTTAGATCATAAAAGTGTATTTGTATTGTGCTCTTATCAGGGAGTAGGTACACAAAACATTCGAATCCATTCCTCAATTTATTATATGCACTTGCGACACCTCTATTTGTACTCAGACTAATTAGATATTTTCTATGTTGGTCGAAAGCACACAACATACAAGGCAATTTTCTTCACTGCCAATGTAAATCATGAGGCTACTTGAGAAATTACAAATATTACGTAATATTAGACACGAGGCAAAACTACAAATTTGTTGGTGCATTTTTCGAAACTGGTAAAACTATTGATTTTGGCGGGTTCCAGGTCTTTGTATATGTTATGTTTTGAAATTTAGAAAGAGCATACCATGAACAACAGATGTAGAATAGTATGTTTGATATTATTTTTTGACCTATACAATTAAATTCCAACTTATGTCTTAGGTGGCCAAGAGTCGAATGAGGAAGATTCGCCACCTGCTTCCAAACTTGATCCTGATAATGCTAACATCTATGCCAATGTAGTCAGTGGCAACACCAGTACACAAGAATTGAAAATGGTGTCTGTTGGAGATTCAGTAAGCAACATTATTCCGAATAAATCAAATTTTAGGCATTTGTTAAGATGCTGTATGGGCCTTTTTACTGATAATTTTTTTCATGTCAACTTTCATGTGTTTTTAGTCATTGGCAATGAGCATGAATAAGACTAACAAGACATTCGTTCTAGACAGGGGGGAATAAGACATAGTAACTTTTAGCAAATGAAAAAAGGGCTTCAGATTATTAACAAATTAAACATGAATAATTATCAATTCTAGTTTGCATTTAATGAATTTTTTTCGCTGAATAGCAAAGACATCCCACTGATCAAGCTTACTACATTGCCAAGGAGTTTTTAACTACAGAAAGGAGTTATATAAAGGATTTGGAGGTTATTGATAAGGTAAGTGAGGTTTGAATACAGCTACATATATTTTTACTGATATGATTATACATAAGGTTGGTTATCCACGACATACCAACCATATCTTATTTCACAGTGGTTCAAATCTACCATGGAAAAAGAGAATTCAACAGAGGGAATTGCACTGATGTCAGAGGATTTCATCAATCAGCTTTTCAACATGACTAATTCACTGCTATCTATACACAAGCAATTCAAACTTGAATTGGAATCCCGCATGGTCTCCTGGGAGAATTCGTCCCACTCTCCAGAAGAGCCCAACGAGGATTCCATGAAGCAAGACATTGATGATATTTTGCAGTCTCAAGTTCAGCGGATCAAGGTTGATAATCCTATGTTTTCCGAATCTACTTCTTAAAACTTTGTTTCAAAAATGTATAACTGTGGTCTGCGAATTTTCTGTTGGAGATTCACGTTAAAAAAAACTTCATGGCTCGAGCTCATAAATAATTTATGGATTATCGTGAACTTATTTCATGTCTCATAAATCTTAAGACATGCAGTGCTATTTCATTGACAGAAACTGTACTATTTGGTTGAAAGCGGAGAAGATCTCGTGAGAACGATCGAGAGTGCTTGTGTCGATAATGAGAAATTCAACAAGGTCTGCCGAGATTTCGAGCTGCAGAAAGTCTGCTACATACCCATTACAAGATTTCTTCTGCAACCGATGCAACGTGTTCTCCACTATGAAAAGCTGTTGCAAAGTAGGTTATGTTAGAACTTTCAAAATAAGAAGCTTACCGATACATAAAGGTATGTTCTGACTGCCAGAACTGGCTAGTTTTGAATTTGACAGGCTATAGTATAGCTCTAGTTTGTTGCCCAACCTTTTATCACATGAATGGTGAATTATATCCAGTTCAATGCTTGCCGAATAAATGGTCCTTTATCGGTAATTTAGTTTTGTAGTATTTGTTACAACAGTGTAAGTACATGCAATAAATGGAATGTTCCACAGGTACCAGGTACCTAATAAATCCAGGTACAGTACTCAAAAAATTGGTTGCTGACTGATATTTTACTATGGTTGCAGTAAAGTTTAACTGGTATTTGAACATATTATTTACATTCATTTCATTATACATTCACCTACACTTAATCTTAATCACTGTTTGTCAAGTTTGCAGGCAAAGGGTTTATATATTCTAAAGATTACATACGCTGTGTAACTGTCTGGGAATCCAAATTCAAACAAATTTTATCTCGGGCAGATAAGTTTTCAGGAAATGGTTTTTAATCATTGGCAATGAGCATGAATAAGACTGAATAAGACATTTGGTTTAGACACATTGGAATTGGTTTAACACATAGTAACTTTTGGCTAATAATAAAAGGTTTCCTGTTCATCAATGACTTAAAGACAAACTTCTCCGTTTTTTTATGCTGCTTCTTATGCTAATTCATTGAATCTTATTTACATGGAGTCAATATTTCCACTTCCAAGGTCTGTGCAGCCAGTATTCTGCAGATGGCGCGGACCTGCAGCACGTCAGTTTGAAATCTGCCTTAGATTCCGTTACAACACTCAACGGTACACTACAGTCACGGCTGAAGGAAGCGCACAATTTCCAGAAGCTTGCACAACTACGCCATGATTTGATTGGGGTCGACAATCTCTTGCTGAATGAGAAGGTTGGAACGTTTTTTTTTGGTTAATGTTCATAAATACCTTTAAAACTTGGGAATTACTGATCTTTGTTTGTTGATGCTGTGCCAATACTCGCTTCTTCATGCCCCGGCAAAGTCTTACTCCACATCTGTTTGAGTGATTCGATGTCATCTTGTTTTTGGTAGTTTATTATGGGAAGCAAATTTATGGTCTAAACTGCAGTTGAACATATTCTAGTACTATCAGCTCCAATAGTCTTCCATCTTACACATACTATTTTTACAATTATCAGGCGTTCGTTCGTGAAGGAAGCTTGTACAAGCTTTCCAGGAAGGGATTTCAACAGCGATTATTTTTCCTGTTTTCGAGCTGTCTGCTATATACAAGTAAAGGTGTCACTTCTACGAACCAGTTCAAAGTACATGGAGAACTGCCACTTCAAGGAATGATAGTAAGTTGAAATTATTATTTTTTCGACATGAATTAAATCAGGGGAACTGCGGCATTACGTGAGGATGCTGTTTAAGTATGGAAGGAATTATTTGTCCAGAAAATGATTATGACACCTAGTTTTGATAGCCTAAAGGATAGGGATTCAGCTAGTATAAATAAAGCTAGTACCAGTAAAGGATTCAATGAAATCATTCCAAATGCAAATATTTTAAAATTGTTTCCCANGTGAATCTTGAATCAGCATGCGCTAGTTGAAATAAATAAGATGGGTAGAAGGGTCTCCAGTGCTCTCATTGTCCTGTGATTAAATGGCATTTGATCAATTGGTACGATTTAATTTTTTTGATGTACCTAATGAAATATTCTCTTTCTTTCAGGAATAATGAGTATTGTTATTGCTGTAATTATTATTAAATGCTTTTATGAATAACGTCACTCACGTATGATGTAAAAATGTATCAATGAACAATAAAAGTCAATTAATCTGTGTAACATCTGACATCCACATGGGAGTTTTGACTTACTACATGGTATGGACATACAGAATTGTTCACTGGTTTGGCACATTGTGCAGTCATATCTTAGTCGTAAATCTTCTTTATCTCATGTGTTGTGACCAAGTTGTTCAATTTCGGATATTCTTATTGGAGTACATCCTTGTATGTATCATCTTGCAATGTGTGGAGCGGGACTAAGGACATCCAGAGACCAAAACACTACCTAGTGTCAATGTGTTTTGACCTTTTTCTTTTCCCTACCAAGACACTTTGATCTGCTAAGTGCTGGAAGAGAAATTAAACTCTGTAAAATCTTTTATGTTTCTGGAGACCATCAGGAATATAATATTATTTTTTATTTGATACATAATTAATACTTAGCGATTTTATGTGTCACAGGAAAAATGAGGCATTTCATTTATTGTATTCCTATTTTTGGGGGAGGTCGTGCCTTGGCAAGGTACAACACCCAGGGCATTTGTCCCAGCTACCTCTCTCCCTAAGAGCTTTGTACCCAAGTATTCTGGTAATGGGAGCCTACTCAGTGCATATAAATCAACTTTTATTGAATGAGTGCGAAAATTACGAACACGGACAGTTACCTGCAACACGCTGCAACAGAATTATAATTTGAAATATTCAATATATACAAACTTGTAGTAACTGCAGTACAAAGTGCATTGCAAAATAATTACATTGGAGACACGTAATTGTTAGTGACTCCATCATTACTAATGACGTTGCTCTTAATTTGCAACATTTTCCTTTCTCTTGCGACGGTCGATTGGTAAGCTCCCTCATACGTTACGGCTGCAGCTGGCATCAACAATCCTCCGCCTATCCAGCACAGCCATAGGGAGTATCCATAGCCGCCTCGATATATGTAATCGACTATCTTATCAGCTTCGTATACGGGCTGAGGTATTTCACTGGAGTATACACATGCGGTAATCAGAAGGAGGAAGGCTGGGTAGTAAAGAATATTTCCAAATGATGAAGCATATTAAAGCTGGAATGGTGAATTACTAATGAACTTTTGGAAAGACGTTTATTTTTAAAAAAAATACTGAATCTTATACTAGATAACTAAGCTACTAGGTTGTTCGAAAATATGTAAGACTTACAAGCAAGAAAGTAGTAGCATATCAGGATCCGCCCGCTGATCATTGAATACTTTTTCCTCCACAAAACGAATAAATTGTATATCACTGCGAAACCAGCAATCATTACTCCGCTCATCATCATTCCACGACAGGCTTGCATCCAGTCAGAGTAGTAAAAATCTGTTAAAATTTAACGACAATATTTGGTACAGTAGTAGACTTATATATTTGCTGGTAAATCCAAATCTTTGTATGCGAGTTCCTCTAGTTTTGACCTGATGTATACAATATGACATGACCATTTGTCAAGTGAGGGACTCGATTTCGAAGCTATCTTGTGTGTCCGTTTTTCGTAATATTTTTGTTAAATTTTCTTAAAAATTTGTTACCTCCATTGTATTTCCATTGATCAGTCCACGAATAGCTTTGACCGGTCGAATGTCAGTCAGTGTCCATAATCCAATTGTTATCCCGCCACTGACAGTCCATTCCGGAGTTGCTATTGATATTATTGCAAACAATAATCCCAATCCACCTGACGCCAAACCAAGCTGGTACGATCTCTGGGCGACATCTGCCATACTATACTGATTTATTCAAAATTTTCTGTAGTAATGTTAAACTTCACTGCCGAATAACAAGCTGAATTAAGCAAACGTTTCCAAGTTGAAAACATTTAGCGAAGAGTTCTGCTTTCTCATTAATCAGTAACGTGCATTATATTCCAGAAACTTAACTGCTCAACTAATATTTGCATACGGGGACTGATTATATAATGGGCCGAAAGCAAGCTACGTCGTAGATTACATAAATGCTGGCTACGTATTATGCAATATTGTATAGGCACGCTTCGATTTACGGGTGAGTTGCGTTCCTAGGCTACTGAGAGGGATGTGTACGGCCCCAATAGCAGCTATTTATTCATGCCTCTGCAAAATAAATCACATAGTTCATTCTTCGTCGTATACAATATCAAAATACTCCTCTTGGCTGAGGTTGAGGCCTGTTGGCTACAGTTTCTGTATTATTTGATGCGCAGGCTTTTGGTTCGCAATTCTTCTAGTCATATGACAAATAAAGCCCATGATTCAAGAACACCGCAGCTTCAAAAATCATATTTATTTAATTTACACAATATATCATTTTAATATCAAGCAAGGAATTCGATTCGGCATTATCTATCTGTTGTCATAAGTAGAAATATGATTTTTAGGTACATATATATGTATAGAGTAGTGCCTTATATATATTGTTTATATAGGTAGCTCTGTGATATTCAATAATCAGACATTTTTTTACAAAACAGGACGTAGAACAACTTGCCAAGCATAAATAAACCCACCTACCATGGGACAAATAATATACGCTATTTATATCACTATACCATAGAAGATTTGTATGTAAACACCATTGTGTTGCAGAGCAGACTTACTCCAAGTTTTCAAAGTCTGTAAAAGTACATTTGCCTATATCACCACACAGGAGTTCATTTGACCACTGAAATCTATATACAAAGTAGTCATTTCAACGTCCTTCACCAGCTATAAAACACAACCCCCGCGGTCAGCTGTGACTGCATATGGTTTTAAATTGTCGCATTAGGGTTTGCGAAAACCGTTTCATAATTCTTTATTTGGTCAATCTCTTCATTTGGTTTGTGCTTGGATTTCTGGAGTTGGAGGTGGCGTTAAAACCTCACTTGGTTGATGGCTTGGTATAGGTGCATACTGCATCGGCATACTCATGTCTTGCATTCCAAACTGGCCATGGGTGGGATATATGGCAGCGGTAGTTGGTTGCAGACCATATGCCGACATTATATTTCCATCGGAAAGCGCTACGGCAGTCATTTCACCAGAGCTATCCGTCGGGATGACTTGGCCCTTGAAAATCAGGAATGTTATGTAGTTTGTGTCAGTTGATATATCTTAACTCAAGTCAAATGACGCAGTTTGATTTTGAGTGCAGAATGTGTAAACAGTAACAACTACCAATCCCCATTCATACCTGACGTGAAAAATTGACTGAATGTGCTAAAGGCTGAGAAGATTCCGTATAAGCGTGAAACATCGGAGGAACGGAATGAGAAGCAAAACGTAATGGAACGGATTGGTGACCAGCAGGCAACGGCGAGCAAACATAGCTCGTTGGTATTTGGATATGTGTTTGTGGGATAGCAGCGGCAAGCATCGGACTCCCCTTGTTGCATTGCTGTGAAGATAAAATTACCAATCGCTAAGACTACAGCTAACAGTTTCGTTTCTATTTGTGTCACTTACTGGATTAGGCGTCCGACTAGTCGGAGCAATGTTTGCTGGAGATAATGAATTTGCAGATGCAATTGGAATCATGCTGACGTTCATTGGCTGATTCTGTTCGATTGTAGGGACGGAAGTCAAAAGTTGTCCGCAGGAACCAGGCTGATAGGTCAAGCAGTTGCATTCAGTACGAGTTTCAGGCGTTTTACTATTATACCATACATAAATGTAAATATAGTTAGTACCTGTGTTGGATTCCAAGGTAATGCCAAGTTAGCCTGGATTGGATGCATTGCTCCACTGCCTTGAGCGTAATGTGTAACAGGATGACCTAGATTGTTAACTGTTGCTGCACAAGACCCGTTGTATGCCATTACATACGGATGCTGATTCTGCAAGGCGACCTAATGAAATACGATGCAAATATGTGTTACTGGACGTCTGTCACGTTGTTTGACAGACACTTGCATCTAACGACCAATATATCAAGTAAATTTGTGAAACCTGTGGTGATAGAAGCTGGGGAGCGGGTAAAAAGTAGGTAATGCCATTTGAATTGGTATAGGAGGCGTAACCACCCGGATGGATGACCCAGCTGCACAGCGGACCAGGAACGTGAAGGTCTGTAATGGAAACAAAGTTTTGTATGCTCTAATTATGTACTTGGAGTTCAAGCATAGCTGAACATTACCCTTTGGAAAATATGGCTGTGGTTTCCTCACTGCTTGTCCTATGTTCAGCTTCTTACCATTGAGATACAAACAATCTTCCTGTAAAGCAAAATAACCTTCGAACCACCAGTACAAGAGATTCTGTACCTATATCATGACGTGACAAGGATACATTCATACTGAATAAATTTATGCTGGTACAATATTCAATACTTGCCTGGTCTCTCACTTTGTTCACCTCTTCGGATGAGTTAAATGTAACAAATCCATATCTGCAATGAATTACAGTACAGAAAGTAATAAAAATTACAGAGATCGCGATATTAATACTAGTTTTGTTAAATGCGTTTACTGTACTGCGACAAATTGTAATAGTGTTTTGCTTCCTTGAGTGTTAAAGCGTAAAACCAAACACCCTTGATAAGACACATCCAGTAATACGTTGATGGTTTAATGTACGAGGATTATTCTAAATATTGACGCTACAAAGTACTAAATTTCTCACCCTTTGGAGACCTCGGCTCTGTCACGTATGATCTTTGTGTCCCTCACTGTTCCAAATGCACTGAAAAACTTCTGCAGATCCTCTTCGTTGGTCTAAAATGTAGTAATGCATTGTGTATTCACCGCTAGTAGAAGTGTGTTTGTTTTCCTGACTTTTTACAGTTGGATAGTCATAAATTTGTGTAAAACCAGTGACAAATGAAAACCTATAACACTAACATTTGAATCGATCGTCAGGGAATCCGACCCAACCTTAAAATTCAAGTAATTACATAAAATACATGACCAAACGAGGATTGCTTCACTTAAAAAACAATAGTTCATTGTTTACATTTCTAACCTTAAAATCGATCCCTCCAACGAATATTCTATTGGGAATAACCGTTCCAAAGCGTTGTCCGTTTGCCGCAGCCATTAATCCCAATCCAGCATTGCTCGGTAGCGCTGCACTAGCTCCTTCAGGAGGAGATGCAGTCATCGAAAAGGGCATTTGGTGTACTTGCTTATAGCAAGCGCTGTACTGCATACTCGGCGAAATCATGTTGTTATATTCTTGAAATTTATCTACCATTTTTTTAGATACTTTCCCGACCTGAGTATGCTCCAAAGCTTATCTGTGTGTCTGTGCGAACGAAAAGTAAAGAAAAAATTGAATGACTAGAGATAAAAGATACTGAGTAAAAGTTGAGGTAGTGTCGTCCCTCCTTAACCTAACCCACAGCAAACCTAGACTAAAATAAGCTCACCTAACCTACCCGAGCTTTACTCAGTTCTTGGCGGGGCCACTGCCATACTTAAATGCCTAGTATCTACTTCAAACCTGTTACAACGTAGCATAAAACCCTACATTTTCCTGAAAATAAACTAGCTATCTTCCTCGTGTGATAACTATGACTAAGACAGCACATCAAGAGATACAAAATATCCACGCATTCTATTAAGGATCTAGATATTGTAGATCTTTACACCTTGACAAAGACTGTATTGCACTGCAACAGCTGTCATGTCAATCATTTTCTGTCTACAAAACTTTAGCTAGTCTACGAAGGTCTTATGATCTTAATTAAGATCGTAATTTCAAATCAGCAACAGAAGAGTGACCATGATTTTGTCCAGCAGCTCTAAAAAATGGCGACAGAGATTACTATAACAACGATTCAACACATCTGAAAACCTTGTCTCTACACGCACAAACTGTCTATAACGAAATTATATCAGTAGCGGTAACTCTTTCTGACTAATAATTGCAAATGCAGCAAAGAA
>QXVX01004098.1:94697-135659 GCA_013436065.1 Halocynthia aurantium
TTTTTTAGCAATGAAAGGTGTATGTATTCACGATTCAAATCAACGCCGTGGAATTTAAATTTACGTGCGAATTAGAGAACTTAGACCCCGAAGAACGGGAATTAAATTAATCTTTCCCATTTCCCAATTTTTAGATTTGAATTATCCCTCAGTCTAAAAACTGTTTCACACGGGAGTTTCTGACGTCATAATTCGTCGCGCGAAAACTCTCGTTTGATTGGATAATGCGAAAGTCATTGTTGTCGTATTATACGTGATGGCGGGAAAACGATTTGTTCCGGGCTCAATAGTTTCGGAGTTTGTGAGTGAATTTCGGTAATAATAACTGAATATCAGTGAAATTAGGTAAATGCTTGCATGTAGTCACTTCTCAGCTTGTCGTATCCTAAATGCAGTTTTATGGTTATCATCATGAGATTTAAGGTTTCAGAAAATACCGTAAAACAGTCAATAGATTAACACATATTTTAAAAAAACCATATAACCATAGCTTATGAACAGCACATTCATATGTACAATTGATAACAAACGTACTCTTCGTACTTCTAACGATCAGGTTCCGTTCTAACGATATTGAGTTTCTTCGTCACGCTTGCTGCACAATGTGCACACCAGCACATTTCATTGGGAACAGTGAAAATAACGGTTCTAGTTGCAGTCGTGATAACGGTTGTAAGTGTGGGTCGTAATTAAGTAGTCGTAATTCGAACGCAACTAACGTCGAACGCTACAGATTTCAAACTAAAATTTGTAGAAAAATTCCATTCAGAGTTCGAACGATGCTCCGACGTTCGAACTGCGCACATAGTGAGAATATGTGATAGCTGCGAAATGCCATTTGCTTGTGCGCCCAATTCATCTCTCGCTATCATTGTAAGAGCATCTCTCATATATCGTTACTCTCTTGTGATTTCAGTGCCCATTTTCCGCTTTATTCTGTCGAAGTAATGAGCCTTGACTTTATTCAGGGCATTGTGTTATTTTTACATTGAATTATGTGTATTTACTGTTTAAGTTTATTGAAACGGGTGCAGATTAGAGTCTGGGGACAAATTATTTCACTTTCCATTATTTCTAATGGGGAAAATTGATTCGTACCTCGAACCATTCAGAGTTCGAACGGGCTCGTGAAACGGATTAAATAAGAAGTACAAAGCACCACTGTATATGAGTTTCTTTAGTGACGAATGATGGATGATGACCTGGCGCCTGTTTTCATTATCAGTCAGTTCGATATTTATACACTGGGTCGTGTAACCGGCGCAAGCTGGAGTTAGGCTGTAAATTGTCCTATTATTTACAGCCCTACTAAAATATCACATGAACAACTGCCTACCTACAATGAAAAGAATAGCAGGCAGTAATAACTAGTAATTTTTTAATGTGGGTGGTTGCCGTTTAGTGGCAGAATGAGAATCAACGATATACGTAACATTCGTACATGATAAAATCATTGCATTAACGACTGTAAATAATGTCCAGCTTTTTCAAAGTTTCGAAAATAGTCGTCTTTTCCAATCAAAAAGTTGATCAATCTCAGTGGCGATCGATTTTCCCAACAGCATTTTTGGTATTAATATGTTGCGGTGTGTTTGTCAGCAGTTCCCTTTGCAGTAATGTTGTAATAGATGTTACCAATGACACGCAGCATCGGTAGTTGACTCAACAGATTCGGCAACGTTTGGTTATTTCATTGCATGTATGCCTATACGAAATGACAGCACACACGTATACGCAGTTTCTTTTTACGTTATGTATTTTCTTGGAAATGAGAATTCAACCTTTTCAATCTACAGCAACTGACGAACACTAAAGTACATAGAATATGACAAAACCAATATATCTGGCAAGTGCTGCGTGATAGTGTCATACTATCATTACTACTGTATAAAAATTAATCTATGTAAGCTTCCCGTTAGATATAATCGGGAATCCTTCTTCTGGTTACTGCTAACTTTATATATTCGTGTGCGAGGGATTTCTACTGGGTTATCGTTTAATCTTATTTGATCCTATTTCGGCAGTACTTGAAAATATTCAAAAAGCTTTGTGCTCTTTGCATCGCACTAGGAACGTAAATATAAATTTTATCAATAATTTACGTGCACTCTTTATAAAAACTAATAATAGAGTTTAGATTACTGCAATAATAACAGTGAATAGACGGTTTTCATGAGCATGCGCCATGATTTTCATATACTTAGTTCGATATCTGAGTCGATTGAGTAATCAAATATGGCAGAAACTGGTCATTAGTTCTTCATACAATAACGCATGGCCCCTTTTCTGGCTTCCATGGATTTTTTTTCTTCGCTGGTTTGTTCAAAAAGTAATCCGACTCTTCTTGTGTGTTACAAAAGTCAAGAAGTTCGTTACAGGCTTGTGAAATCTTAATCGGGTTGCATTTGTCGCCTTCATAGTGCAGTTGACGCACATTTCTCTCCCACTCTTGAATTTTCCCAGATGACATCTTTAGAACCTTTAGGCCTTAAGCTCTTGTGAGCATTTAAGAAATAGTGTATACTACTACCTCGTATATATATGTAACTGTAACGAGAAAATACCGATTAACATCGACGTGAAAAGGCTGTAAACTCAAGAACTGCTTGTAGGCTTTGTACTAACTTATATTCTCTGACCTCTACAGAAGTAAAAAAAACTCAGCTACAAGCAAACCCTTACTTTTACTGCTGGCCAAATACACCGCGCTAATGACTTGCAGTATTGAATTGGTCTTTGCTGCTCTGTAATTGATTGAATACGTCGAAATTAGTACATCAGTTCGACCAGCAGCCATCTGCTAATGTGGTTCTACTGTTTAAAATACTAGCACAGATCGAAATCATTACGTGCGACGCGCGGATATGATTCATATCCGTAAAGACTTCAAATAGACAATAACACAAAGAATGTATAATTTGTGATACCGTGCGTATACAACCCACTTGAATTAGCACAAAGGGAGGTAACTATATAATGGCTGTTCTGTGTTTCAACAATATCGATTAGGTTGCAAGACTTACACGCACGTATTGCAGTCAACACAGCGGATTCGTCATCTCATATCAGTACACCAAGCTTCCTGTAATTTAGATATGTTGAACTGCTAACTGCGTTTAATTCAATTCAAACGGGCGAAGACAAGACAAGAGTTTCGTCGTCTTACTTGAGGCAAAGCGACTCTATAGCAGCTCAAAGATCACTAATAGAATATGTTAACTTAGTATTATTAATTCAGATGATCATAGCTAAGAATTGTGTGGTGGTGTATTTGATCGGATAATCACCACTAGGTGGTGTACAGAGTAAAGTGCGTGAGCCTCATATACATACTATCACTAACGATAAAAAGAAATGAAAAATGCCGAGTCAAAATAGAATCCATTTATTTTTCTGACATTGTAGTTCATCTATCACAACCTATGTTGTTAAATGATGTCACAATTAAAAGGGC
Organism: Halocynthia aurantium; assembly: GCA_013436065.1. Lineage (NCBI taxonomy): Eukaryota > Metazoa > Chordata > Ascidiacea > Stolidobranchia > Pyuridae > Halocynthia > Halocynthia aurantium. The sequence goes on from QXVX01004098.1 coordinate 98,152, forward strand.
AAAAACAGTGCAAAATTATTTAAAGTTTTACCTATTTCCAGCTGTAAATAATATGGATATACGTCACTGCTATTCGTGTTCAGATCTGTTAGCGCTGAGAATTGTGTGATATATCAATGAAAAAAAAACGAAGCGATGCTTTCGTGAAACTATAACTAAATGCTCATGATATACAAAACGTACAAAAGTGGTTTCCAGCAATAAAGATTGACCGATCTTCGGCAATATTTGTAATGTCAGTCCTCTACTTTCTGAGGATTAACATTACTCTCTAAATCTCTCTTGCAATCATTCACCACATCTTCATACAGCGGGGTAGAATCAGTGTTCTTTCCGTATTTCTCCACGTCATCTGTAGGTAAAAGTTTACACAATTTTGTAAGGTGTTTGAATAACTAAATACTGTGCAAAATAAAATAAAATTAGAACGCTTGGTCAAAAGCTAGTTCTGCTTCGATCGATGTTCACAGGAGAGATTATAAAGCAACTTCGCTAATTTCAAACGGCATTGTGTGCATTGATTATTTTTACCTGGTTTATTGTTAGTCATCTTCATATCCTCGGATGAAGCAATTCCATAATCATACCCAGCTAAACGTTTTGAATCATCATATTCACTGGTAGTGATTTCTACCCATTTCTGAAAAGAGAATACGATACTTAGTAGTACAAAGCTTATACCTCACTTTAACTTACACTGATAGTATCTCCGTATTGACATGTTATACATAACAAATCAGACAATACTGACCTCTTTCAGTGATCCTTTAGCGATTATAAATCGATAAACAGCAAAACCAGGTATCCATAGCATGGAGGACAGGGCTAAAATCCAAGCAATCACGATGGCCCACGCAGGATATTCGTACGTTTTATTATATCTCAGGGGTTTGTAGTATAGAACGCTGAAGATAAATAAAGCCTGTAAAAAATGATACATTGAAAGGAAGTTAATTTTGAAAGCAAAGGAATGATTGACAGAGAAAAAAAAAGCCAAACTTAGTGATGTGAACAATTCTAAAAAATAACATTTTATCGCGAATCTCCCTTTTCATCACATGCTGTAAAAGTTTCAATTTAAATAATATCTATCTTCAAGTCCATTTCTTACCGTGATAGAGATCGGAGAAATTACGGACCAGCACCATTTAAACCAAGGGAATGGCTTGAACCCGACCATCTCAATAATCCGGGACCAATATTTGTTGATTCCAAAAATCCATGCTACAGCTATACATTCAAAGAAACTAATGAAGAGCATGCACCAGCCAGCTGCAGCGTAATTGTCGAAGATATTCAAAACGTAGATGCCTCCCTGTAGATATAATACCGGTTATTTAGAGTTTCAACACAATAATATTTCAGTATTCATGTATTAGTTATTTCGCTTACATTAGTAATCATGCTTATACCAATCAAAAATTGCGAGCAGCTTAGTAAAGCTAGTATGATCTCTTTCCTCCAGGGCCTTTTGAAAAAAACGGGATAGGCATCAACGAAAGCTGCCATCAGCGTTTCCTGTCCCACGAACTGTAGCGCGTGATAAAGTGTATGTTAGGGCCATTCCATAAAATAATTTTGTTTTATAAATATTGCACAATATTCCAAAATACAAACCTCGCTATCCAGTCCCAGAAGAAACAACATGAAAAAAAAGAGACAACCCCAAAACTGAGGGAATGGTAACATAGTAAGCGCTTTCGGATAAGCAATGAAAGCTAAACCAGGTCCAGACTCCGCAACATCAGTGATATTGACACCCTGTAAATTTTGAAATATGTTGCTCGATATCTGACTAGAAAGATATATATTTTAGCCTGTAGTATTCATATCTAATAAAACCTACTTGCTCTTTGGCCATGAATCCAAGAACAGCAAAGATAGCGAATCCAGATACAAAGCTTACACCACTATTGAGTAACGCCAAAAATATGCAGTCTCTGTAAACAGAATAAAGCAATGACACAAATTCGTGTATTCGACTGGTGCATTTTGATCGAGACACCTTATTTACCTGTAGCTGTTGTATTTATACTGATTATAACTTCCCATGGTAGTCAGCATTCCTTTGCAAAGTGCATAGGAATAGAAGACTTGGGCTGCAGCATCAAGCCATACCTGTAAGTGTTCATAAATTGACATAAAAAAAGTAGAGAGTGTAGTGAGTGATACTTGGAGGAAGAAAGTTAAAAACCAACTTGAACGTCTTGTAGTCTCTCCAAGTCTGGTTTGAGATAAAAGATAATTCCATCGACAGCTCCGTCCAAAGTTATTCCTCTTACGAGAAGGACAAGTAGCATGAGCAACGGAAAAGTTGCCGTGAAGTACACCACCTTTCAAAGTCATTTAAACAAAAAGGTCACGATTCAATGATACTCAAACGCTATTTTATTGAATAGCTCGTTAACTTGGAAAATATTCACGTTCAATTGCTCTTAGGGCGGAAGTTAAAAGTGTGGCTGCTCTAAATTAAGCATTAGGCTAAGTGGATTTATTATATTACCTTGCTTGTCCAGCTAATTCCTTTCCATATGCAGAAGTAAATTATCACCCAAGTGACTAGAAGGCATAGCAATAACTCCCATCTAACACCGCCAATTTCATCGATACCACTTGACAGACCAAGTACTCCTCGTCTAGATAAGAAATTTCGCAATAATGTAACGCGAGCTAGTATTGTAGCTGAAACGATTGTTAATATCGTTTCGTTGTCATTGTGTATTTGAGTGTACTCACTATTATTTCGGAACTGAAAGGAAATTGTACACTTACTGCCAGTATTCCACGACGGAAGAAACTCTTCCAGTGGATAACCCATTACCCCCCGCAGTGACGTTAGTTGTTATTGCCAGAGTAAAATTTTCGACTGTGGTTTTGTTTGCAATTCCGGTAACATTCATAGCACCAGTTTTCGATCCGAAAACGAAGCAATTTTCTGTGTTCCATTCATTATCACATGTTGACCAAGGCAAAGCCGAGGACATGGATGCGACGAAGTAGCGCAGAGACCAAGCAAGGATGACCGCGTAATAGACATTGAGATGGTAGTTAATGATGTTGACAGCAACTCCGATACCTGTGATAAGATTGTAACAATAGTAACCTTCATAACCTGCTTACTGCTATCTAACGCATATGCTCACCTTTCATTAAAGGGGCTATTTTCCATGCCAATAAACTTCCTGTGTTAGTGTATTGGCCAACAGTTACTTCCAGGAAAAATACCGGTAAAGACCCAATGGCTACGAAGATAACGTACGGTATGAGAAAAGCGCCTGGAAGACAATATGGTTATTTTTGAAAGAATCCAGTGTAAATACAATGAATGAATAAAGAAAGTATCGTTGTGTACCACCGCCATTCTTGAAACACAAATAGGGGAATCGCCAAACGTTTCCAAGGCCAACAAATCCTCCAGCTATTGAGAATGCAAAGTCAACCTTCTTTGCCCAAGTATCGCGTTTGATTTCACCTTTCTGCTTCTTGTCGGTTCCGTTTGACATGGTATCTGGTATTGAACCTGCAATCATTCACAAGCACACAAGCCATAAATATTACGTTTAGTGATAAGAAAGTGGTTGAGGTTGAGAATTTTTTCACTGACTCTCGTGTGTGCTAACTCGACTAAAACCATACACATATGAGATAACAAGACATAAATTGGAAAATACTGTTCTAACAAAAAGCAGAATACTGCTCACGTAACGAACACTATAATACAATGTAATAGCCAATTCATATTTCTATTAACGTTATTATTTGAAATTTGAAGCTCTGAATTACACAACAGTTTCTTCCAACAGCCTAAAGATTTTACACAACACTAATATAATATAATATAAAAAACGTTTTTTGATGTGTTGCAAGATATAGCTAGTAAGAAAAATTTGGGTGCCTTTGAGCTTCTGTCTTACAGTTTCAGCCTGTAATCAGCTCCCGGGAAGCATTGATATAGCGATTTGTCGTATCACACATCCCTCAATCCAATCAAATCATGTTTGGAACGCTTCCTTCTGACCAATGCGATTCAAGTATAGGATTATCACCACAAATCATGTTGTGTTGCCTTCCATCTGATCGCTAGGTTGAGTAGCCGATCTTTTCATGTGGAGTTTTGTGTGTAGTGATTGGATATCTTGTAAACTACGGACATGTTCGTCTGCCGGGAAAGAGAAAGTACTGCCGTGTGGGTATAAAATAATTAGGGGCAAGTGATCATTGGTAATTAAAATAATTCAGTAACGATATACACAATAGTGGGGTAAAAATCAAACAGAAGTGTGTCACTGATGCACTGCAATATCCTTATTTCCACAGCTTTCAGCTGGGTAATGAAAACGGAACAACTTTATCGTGCAATCGCAGAAGACGTACACTCAAAAGTTACAAGTATGCAATTTATTCAAAGCTTGGAGAAATAAGGATTTAGAGAGCCCAGATCCATACCAGTTTCCCATCTACGAATTTAATGTTTGTTCGGCAGTACTCCATCTTGCAGGCACAATGTGCTATCTGTACTCTCGTAATAAAGGAATAATAGACAGCAAATATATTAGGTAAGATGCTCTTACCGGTCAGAAAACTCCAATCTGCGAAGCGACACGAAACTGTAATCTTGTACTATTTTTTAACTATAGTAACAAAGTACGGTTAAATATCTGTCTTCTGTAAAATATCGATTCAATTTTTAGAGTCGGTGTTGGTATACTGTGAGATAATTAATTACCCTGTAATATTATATTTACTCTTCACCTACCTACAGTAACAATGCGCCTAGATTAACGAATTTTCGATTTACGAGCAAATTTCAGGAACGGACCTCACTCGTAAAATGAGGAACCATTCCATCATGACATTTTCTCCACAGGTTCTACAAAAACTATATTGAATGGAAATATGGAAGTAAATTCCAGTTTACGTATACTCATAACTGGAGGAAATACAGCAGCCCTATGACGAAATAAGACTACATCACCGGACAATAGCAAGTGTAGCTACTGATTCAAAGGCGTTTGTTTATGCGATTACTGCTACTGAACCATTCTTATTTGTATTACAAATAATATTGTTGGCAAGCGGAACTTCTCGGCGGTACTGTAGCCTTTGTATCGTTTGGAATATCTAAGATACCTGCCTGACTGAATATGCTATGAGCTAAATACTCGTAGAAACTACGCACTCGCTAAACTAAATAATCAGAAACTGTCGTCCGTTGATAGGGACTCGCAATGGGACAATACAACAGCATCGTATTCCGCTGAGATGCTTTCATATCAAATTGCTGCCTTTTTTATCTCTTGTTAGTCGCTATTTACATGCTTTTTTAAAAAACGCATTGGTTTATATCCGAATCGAAACAAAGAGACGAAGAAAGTAAATGGAAAGTTTGAAGTGGCAGAAGGCGAAGAAAAAATCTGACCCAATAACTTAGATTCTCTGACTGAATCAGTTTAACCCTTCATTAAATTCGATCGATAGAAGGCTGCTTGAATCAACGCCAGTTTTCGCAGTCTCGAGTTGTTCGACCATCAGTTCGCACTAGGAACTCCGTGGGATATTTGAAACCTCACTACACAGTTGATCACCAGACATGTACTGACAGATGTTATGCGTCTACAGTTCACACACTGCAAGACAACACAGACAGTGCTCGTTTCAGTTTAATGCAATATCTTTTTCACTCCTTTCCGAACGCGAACGCAAAAGGTTAGCATGAAAAGAAAATTTGAGTTCACGGTAATGTAAACTATACTGTGTACTTTAGCAGACACTGTCAGGCCGCAAAAACGGCGAAGAAAAATCGAATTTATATTCCAAATTCTAAATTTAGAGTCGCGCAATTTTTTAAAATATGTGACATGTGTGTAAGGGAACCTCTCACAAGTCCTGCAACTATTCTTCCCAAGTAGGCACTGCCTGGAAGGGCCCTAGCCTCAAATTAAAGACATGATGACAGGATTCTTAAGCATAATAAAATTGATCAACGAATGTTACTGCTGTACTTGATAATACACTGAAAAAATTAACATCTTGGCAAAATGAAAATTATCCACTATTGCATTAGCAAGGTTTATAATTTGCCTGGGTTGCATTTTGGATTATGCTATGGACCAGGAACTAGAAATACGTATTTCCGTTGTGAATCACGTTTCCAGATTTGTACAACTACAAATTGTATTTTCACGACGATTACATGAAATAAATTAAACATAGGAACACACGAAAAAAATGCCGTTTGCAAAAAATACAAGAAATAAAAAAACACTGATCCGACAAAGGAATGATGATTAGATGATTATAGCTGGGTATTCTCTTTTACAAAGTTTCTAGCATATTTGGCGCTTTTATAAGTTTCCATAATTATATAACCTTTACAACAAAGCCTTAGAGTCTAAGGTTCTCTAAGGTCTAAGACTTAGACCGTTAATATTATTATTATGTCGCTATTGCAGTGTCATCATAATAGATAGTAATGCTTCGACTACAGCCATTAAAGACTTACTCTTAGGAAACTACTCATGTTTGTAATGAAAATATTCGTGTCTTTTCAGGGCCCGAATACAATAAACTAGAAAAGCAGGTCGCAGTTAACTAATAACTATCTTGAGAAACTTGTGTTGTGTTTTTTTACAAAACTTCTGTGCGAAATAGAATGAATGTGAATTGTTTACAAAATAACAGAAAACAAAATAGCTTCTTATTCACTCGAGTTTCGAGTAGTGTTTGTGGTTTGTTTGTAGTAGGATTTTAACATGATATAAAACCAAACATTTTAGTAGAAAAAGAGGGATTGTTGAATAGTGAGATTCGGCTTATTAGAATTAATGGGCTTTCTATATTTAGATTTATCAGCATTATATAGGATATATCGGCATTAAGATTCAGATGAATTGAATTAAACAAATTTGACGTTTCACTCATTCCACACCTTTCATCCAGCTTTTTGTCTACCTAGTGCTATCCCTCATTTTGTACAGAAGAATGAGGAAAGCAATCAGTCGGTAGCCAATAAGAAGTGCAAACACGCATCCGACATCTCGAAACATGTTTTCCTGCAATGAAATACAGCTTATATAAGTATAACTATTTCTCTGCAGTGTAAACAGAAATTTTAATTTTGGTTTAATATGGTACAATAATGCATTTCTTTAGAAATGAGAAAATTCTCAGGGTCATGTACCAACGCCCTCGACAGAATGATTTGATCGATCTGTGGATTAGGCCGTTGACATTTATTACTTCAGGATAACTAGATTATGAGGACAGATCAATAACTATCATTACTTTCCGTATGTTCCTAACTTAATTGTAATTCAAAAACGACAGTTCAAATTAAAATGTAATATACATTTTTAGCAGTAGTGATATGTGATCTTAACCTTATCCACATGTCAATTGTACTGATTTAGGCAGAGATGAGTTTGAAATAAATCAGAATAGTTCAATAAATAATGATTTACTTCATTAAAATCGAAAGCTGTGATGACGGCATCGCCGCTCGATAGCATGCAAGTGGAGCTAGGATAAAGGCTTGCGTTCTGGAATTCTGTAAATGAAAGAAGATTTACAGGTTGTGTGATATAATATTAATATAAAACTCCTATTTACTGAAATGTGGTCAGTGCTTACCTACGAATTCAACACCGCGCCATTGATTTATGGTCAACATCTCGTTTGTATACAAAAACCACGAAAGATATTTCAACCAGACGAAATAAGATGGAATGGAACTGAAAAATCAATTTATACAGACATGTTCTAATGCTTCAGAAAAACAAACAACATTAACTCATAGAAAACAACGTAATATCAATTGCAAACGAGAATTATCAGAGCATAAACTGTTTTTTATTCGTTATAAATAAGTATGCGATACGAATACGAATACACTTACTCAGCGGCCAAGAAAAATCCACCAAAAAGAAGCAATGGCATCATCAAAGCAGGTCCGATGGCCAATGCAATTGTCACGGAAGGCGAAATGCATGAAATCAAGTACCCAAAGGAAACGCAGGTGTTCGCCATCAAAATACATATTCCGTAGAAGATAAAAAAATTCGCTGCAGCCGGATAGAGACCTTATATAGAAAGAGTATTTCAGAATTATTTTGATTGGATCCATAGGGTAAACGATCATGTCTTCTTAACTCACCGAACATGAAGTAGACGATCACATCATAAATCAAGGGATACACGATATACATTGGTAACTCGGCAAGATTCTTTGAGAAGAAATATGCAGCAGTGCTATACATTCCATTGAAATGCTCTCTTCTGAAAATAGGTAATTCTGTAGGGAAAACCTGAAAAAAGAATCTTATTTTACCGGAATCCTTAACATATTATATTACTCCAATTACCTAAACCAAATTTTATTGTTGGTTTTTCGTATAGTATTTCTCGTTGAATAAAGCTTGTAAAACTTTGTGGATTGTATTGAAATACGAGAGCATTACAAGACTCATAACTACTGAAAAATTGTGAATGACTTGGCGTGGTTCATTTCATATGTGTATTGCTTACGTTGATAACTCCGAATACATAGGAAAATGTCAGGTTGATTGCCACAAGGAATAGTGCACCGCTTAAGTTCCTCACTTCATGGCATGAATAGTCTTTGCCATACGGTGTTCGCAGATAGATCAAGCCAACAATGAGAGCAACCACCTGCAAAAGCGAACATGGCAATTGACAAACTGGTTTCTGTATTTAATTTGTAACTCTTGTAGCTAATCATTTTTGACAGTAAATCCACCTACTATAGTTTGTCCTAATCGAACTCTGGATATCGCAGGATCTCTGTAAATCGTAATGGCCGCCCTACCAAGACAAGCCATAAATTGCGTGGGAAATCCAACTTTGTAAGGCGAAGTAGAAAATGAAATTTCCTGTAGTGTGAACATCATAGAACATAGATGTATACTTTAGTGTTGGGAACAACATTGCAAATTACAATACGAATAGCATATAGGGTAAATGAAACCTCTGGTGTATAAGTATTGTCGACAGTTTCCTCGATAAGTTTTTCAACGCAATCGCATTCAATTGAATTTTGGTAATGTTCTGCGAATTCTGCAATTTTTTGCTTGCATCCTTCTTCATCTCCTGGTATCACAGAAACGCTCATGATGTAATGATCGGCAGGGTTGTAGTTAACTGGACATGGAACACCGTAGCTGATAGAAAAATGGATGGAATTTTAATCTATTGACTCTAGGCGCGTGATCAAGTATTGTATTCATATTCAGTGGGTTTCCTATTAGTAAAATACACAGCTACTTGCACTTTCGCCTCAATCAACGCTGGAGAAACAATAAAACTTTCGCTTTCTTAGAAAGAGTTCTAAGAATACGTAACCGAAGAGTTTTGCAACCCAGGAGACTCTTGTCGTCATGTTAAATTTGATCCGGTATTATCCTAGCTAATTCACAAAACTAATAGGGTCTTATGAGCAGCGTCATTTACGTCAATCCTTTCAGATCGAATACAATCATTGGTATTTTGTTGTGTATTCACTGAGAGAGTCTGCTGACAACATATTGCCACACAATGTAGCTTAACATTTTAAAAACGCTGTTTCGAAATACCATTTTGTCGTTTGCACAGCGTGTATATAATCTGGTAGTAGGGTATCTTATATTTTGTTTTCGCTGTTCGCTGTTTTGTTCAACTCGAAAGGTCGAAGCGAATTATTTCTCGTCCATTTTCGGGTCACAAGGGAAAACTATAAACAAATGTTACGGCCGAGAAACAAAGGAGAAAATTGATCTCACGATTGAATTAATCATCAAAACCTGGTAAAATAATTAACAGCTTCGTTTCTTGGACCCATATAGATCACTTTGCCCAGTGAAAGCAGCAACAACTGATCGAACAAGTTGAATACTTCAGAACTCGGTTGGTGAATTGTGCACAGTACGGTGCATCCTGACAGAAAAAAAATCATAAATAAACAATACATACAGAAAACTCAAATAATGTACTGTGCTTATAGCAAACCTTGCTTTGTGACCGCTTGTAGACATTCACATAAAACTTTGGCAAGGTACGAATCGAGGCCTGATGTTGGTTCATCGCAAAACATCAACGGAGGGTTAGTCAGCAGCTGCAAAATGAATATACATTGGCTACATTCCAACGGGCAGTACAGCTGTAGAGATTCTAACTTCGAGTCCAATATTATTCAAGCTTCCATTTCAATCACATTGATTTCCATGCAGTAAGGAACACTGAACAGTTTAAGCACGCTAGTGATTGTAAACTAATTTAGAACATAGACTCAAACTGATAAATGTATCTTCCCTGTGGTACTCTTTAGCGACACCTACCTACGGACAGCGGTGTTGACGATTTGAGCGAAATACGTTGTGCACGCGAATTTTTTCTTCTATACAGTATTACGTATATATGTATGACGCATTGCGTTACATGGTAATTACTTCATTAGAGCTACTACAAATTGTTCACGAAAATTCGGATTATCTTTTTCATTTTATTTGAAAGGATTTCCTTTATGAATCTCTAATTCTCCTGTGAGAATTGTATAACTTACTTCAGAAGCGAAGCTAAGTCTCTTCATTTCTCCTCCAGAAATTGTTTTCGATTTTCCTGGAGTTCCGATGGCAGTATTTTCACATTTTCGTAAACCCATCTGATCCATAACTTCTTCTACGCGATGAATACGATCCTTCTCTGTCAGACTTGGGTCTAGTTGAAGTCTTGCCTGGTAAATTAGAATTTCATCATCATAATGTCCCAGTAGAAAGGCAGGTATTTTGCAGAGTATGCTCAGAAACAGTTTTTTTTATGTCGTTGTCTTGTCTTTATTTTGTCTAAGGCTGACATTACTGTAAGTTAAATTTACGAAGGAATTGTGTCTTAGGTCCTATGAAATGCATTGGCCTACAGTTCAACACTACATCACTTACACTAAACATAAGATGCTCACGAACAGTCATCGCTCCAAGAAATAAATCATCTTGTTGCACATATGCCGATACATTTGTGATGTGTTGCTGAAGCTCGTGTCCATTGACTTTGATCTGAAAAGCATTGCCTGCATTGAAGGCATGTCATACCATTTCATACCCAAATTGCGCAATTCAATTCGAAACATTATTCAATACGCAGTGGAAAAATAAGATAATTTAAAAACCAATCGATTTTTTGTTTACCGGCCAAAGTTCAAGAGCCCTGAGACCCAGATTACTAACAGTAGGGAGCAAACCCAGTGCGGTGTTTCATCACGCTATATTTTCCACATTTTATTTGCTTTATCGGAATGAGGATGAATTAAATACATATGAAACCTAGTAGCTAGGTATGTGTTGTCAATATTACATAGGCGTATGCGGTTATTTAATGTCTGCGCTTGTAGTTTATTTGTATAACCTTTGCTCACACATATTTCTCCTATATAATTTTGTTGAATAGTGTAAAAAGCAGTATCGTATTATGGGAATATATAGTCAATATTACACTAGACGAACTCTCACCTAAAATCTTTATCATCATTTGTGTAAACATAAAAAGAGCCGCGGTTTTATGGTTACGAGTCTCATATATTAGGAATAAGTGACGCGATCTTCGACGCATATTTTTGTGTGGTGAACAGGTAGGAAATGTACTGTACAGAAGACAATGGACTGAGGTTGGCGATGAAGATGAGCATTCAGGAGGCAAATTTGCAAACGCAATACATATGAAATTTTTACGAATGAAACAAATTCCTATTTTGTTATTATATATTCCTAGAAATTAATAGAGTCAGGTTTCGAGGTTTCGAGGTCAGAGGTTTGGCGAGTGTTATCAGTGAACTTAGGGCGTAATGCCGAACATTGGTTGTTTGCTAGGTTGCACGGTAAATTCTCCTATCTGTGCTGTTAGTAACGGTCTAATGTTAGCTTTAATAAGTTATGAAATTTGTTCAGTAAATGAGGGGATAAGTTCTAGTTCATGACTTTGTTTAACGAACCTCGCCCTCTATCTTAAGATTCTGTCGATTTCGCCAAGTCAGTACATTGAGCAAGGTCGATTTTCCAGCTCCACTTGATCCCATTATTGCAAGTAATGTACCTGGTTCAGCGACTCCACTAACTGCAAAAGTAATAATACGGATAATTTCTAGCGGATTAATCAGGCAAACAAAATATTAGGAGAAAGACACGTCGTGACGGTGACGTCATGTAAAGGATGGTGTAGCGATATGCTAGTTCCCATTCTGTGAGTCCAAACACGTTATTGCACTTGGTTGGTTTTATATTGAATTGAATGTAGGCAGTGTTTGATTGATAATAATGGGCGGCTTATGCAAATAAATAATAACAAACAAGCATATCGTGTTTTTGCACAAAGTTCTACCCAGATTGAATTGATACTCGCAACATGACTTACTGTTTTGCAAAATTGGCTTTCCAATTGCAGCCTTGGTGGTCTTTTTGCACCCCAGCTTTGTTAACAGACCGACTTCCGGCACCGTCGTAACGCTGACGTTTTTCCACGTAAGTCGCACTGCGTCACCATTGCGCAAAATTTCGTCCGCTTCTGAACGACTTGCCGAACGTATGCTGTAATTTTCCGGGCGCTTTCTCTTGCTGAAGCGAATACTATTTTTGCCTACAAAAATGATTTGAAATAATACCATTATTCGTTTGTGATCATTTCCCGTATTTTTTGACTACCAGTTAATGTGCCTAAAAATATTATGAAGGATTATTACGAATGATGCTGGAATTGATACTTGTTGTGCGATATATTCTTGTCTGAAAATCATCTATGCTCTCCATTGTTGTTGTTTCGGCTCTTTCATTTTCTTTGGTAAACACGTTCTAATGAATACAACAAATTTTACAATGTTCAAGATTGTGGTACTATATTACGGTTGATATAAAAGTCCCTAAGATTGACTATTGAGTCCATTCGAAATCAAACTTCAAACGGAAGGGATTTTTTTTACTTCATAAGAATGAGGTTTGTTTTTGCATTCTTGGTTTTTCAAATATGACTCGGAAAAGCTGCGAGGCGAGGTTGCCAGGATTTCCTATTTCTTTCCTGGAAAATCTATGGCAAATATGAACACGGTCATATTCCAAATTCAAGATATCAAGTGTTTTATTTATTTTCGCATTTGGCCGTGTAATTGTGAAAATTGCTCATCAAAAGGCTTAAATGTTAGGCACGTCCCACGCACTACCTGCAGAGGTCATCATATCTGAGAAGCGATATAATTTTTTACAGTGATAACAATTTTTTATAGTAAGTCTAAGATCTTACCGAGATGGTACCGGCTCCTTCGGTTTCTATTCCAAAATAGGTTCCAGGATGGTCGCGAGACATCGTAGTAGTGTAATTACGTTTCTTTCCTCTTCCTTTTCTTGCTGAATACAAGCAGAATGTCAAACCCGAAATGACTTGCCTTGTCTGTGGAACGTCATTTATATATATGGCTATAGAGTTTGCGTAGAAATGATCGGGACAACGTAAGGAAAGGGCCGTTGCTACTCGATTAAAAGAAATGGAATATAAGTGAAACGTCAAATGTTGCGCAAGTTATTACTTATTATTTGTGACTCCATGTGTCATTATTGTTTGTCCGTATTATTGATTTGCCTCTTGACATATATCCACGGTGAGTTAATAAATCAACATATATTAAATTTTAGGGTGAATGTACTGACATTTTATTGTTTAGTCATTCGTCTCATCTAGTCATTAATATAAATCGAAATATTTCTTGTATGTCAAGTCAAGTGAACTCAGATTTTGTTGCAAAGTCCTGACAAGCCATCATCTTGATCATGTCTATGAACTGATATGATACACGCTAGATGTCGCCAGTGGGTAAGAAATGAAAAATACTAGGGGTGGGCAGTATAGCTATTCACCTAGCTCACGGTCGACCCAGTTGCATGAATAGGGTACTAACAACGCCGGGGTAATTGCAGCAATAATGGTGATTTTCATTGAGTCAATGACTTGTCCATCACCATCCCATCAGTGACTGTAGGTAATACCAAGTTGTAAGCTCCTGAATACCTTATTGGGAGAGTACAGTATTGGAATTCCAAACTAGAACAGTGCACTAATTATTATTGATGTTTTACAATAGAAGCCTATCATAAATGATTTATTGTTTTCTTAGCATAGTATGAATAAACGCACGTCTAAGCTTACAAAATAATATTACCGCCGCTGGTTCAGTGTAGCGGATTTCGTCACTTGGTGGGGGTAAAGGTTACCAAGCAAACTCTCTCCAGTTCGCTACATAAACAAATAGTGAAGGGTTTGAATAACGATCATTCGTACGAAAAAAATTGAGGTCGTGAGCTTAGCTTAGATTAGCTTACTGTGAATACTGTTGCAATGAACGACAATGAAAAAGCGTCACAAAAATCTTTACAACAAAAACAAGAAAAGGCGAAAAAATTAATTTGTACTCACAATGCCTCAAATATTTATTTGGACTTAGCGAACCTGTTGATGGGGTATGTTCCAAGCGAACTATTAGTGCTATCCTACGTAGAGGTGAGATATTTACAGCAAATTGATTTTGTAGTTACTATATCGTATAGTATATAGCATTAACGTTGATACTGATTGTCTGGACTTGATAAATAGTAACAAATGTTGTGTTTTGATTCAGCATCTTTATCTGGAAGGAAATTGCCTTGAAGAATTACCTGATAATTTCTTTCGACACTTGCCACGACTCAAGTGGTTGGACTTAAGAAACAATGACCTAAAGGCATTACCCTCAGACATAGGAAACCACAGGTAAAAATTTGCAATAGAGTGACTTTATTTGATATCAATTATAGTGGTACAAAAACATTACATTTGTACCTGTTGGTTGTCTATTAACATTCTGCAACTTAAATTTAAGCTTTGACCTTTGTGAATCCATGAATTTTAACTCTAGATCAGATATCACACACAAACAAATAATCCAGTTAGCTATTCATAACCTTAGCTACCCTGTAAGTAGCGTGTTGGCAAGCATGTATCTATTTAAAAAAATGTATGTTTATTTTTATAGCAATTTGAAAAATATTCTCCTTGAGAAAAATCAAATTTCTCACCTGCCTAAAGAACTAGGAAATCTCAGAACCCTTACAGGTATGCCCTTACAATTACTGTGATTTTTGTGTTTCTTTTCAAATTATTACTACTGTTTACTTGCCTAAACAAAATGCGTTTGCCGTTGTATTATTTATATTATTTTCCCAATTGTTCTATCGTAGTTGAGGCTGAAGTAGTAATATCATTCTCTTTTTTGAGGTTTGAGTTTACGAGGAAATCCATTGGTTATCCCACCTTCACACATCATCGAGCAAGGAGTGCAAGTGATAATGGCGTACCTCCGTGATTTAGATCTTGTAGAGGATGCTGAAGGTAAGATATAGAAATGCTAATATTCTACCGTCGCTATTTTGAACCTAGAGAATTTTTATTTTCAGTAGTTATTGACATTCACTTTTGAAACCAATGAATGTCAGGTTCTGACTGCTATGCGGGCATAGTGGGCTGTGGGACGACTGGGCTGGATAAAAGGCACTGTGAAATATGTCACAGAAAACTCCTGCTTCCATCCCCAGGGATAACCCGCTAAATATCAAAAGGTTTTTCCCTGATGCCTTATTATAATTATTGAGTAGTGGAAGGGTATAGCTATAGCCTACTTGCTGGCACCACTGTATTTTTAAGACTATGGTAATATGCCTACCTAGTAGGTGAAGGAGCAAGTCTGTAACTGGCTGCTGTATACTATGTATGGTATAGACAAATTTTGCTCCAATATTTCAACATGTGTTTATAAAATTAAGCTTTTATTTACGGAACTGGACAAGCTTTATTATGTGTGCTGTTGATCATACTCTTTAACCATAATCTTTATTACCATCATAAGTGCTTAATCAACATAAAAACACATACTCAAATTACATTTAAGTTCTTACATCTTTCTCAGAATAATTTGAACATGGAATTTTAAAATAATTTAGGGCTTGACGCTCTCAGATTCTGAATTCAGAATGTACAACCCCAGGTGGCATGTATGTTTCTGCAAATAGTTTTGATATATTTGATTTTGCATATACAGTATATTGTTGTCTAAAATTTGCTTAAAAATAATTAACAGATGATGAAATGACAACAGAATATATGCAAGCGCAGGATTTTGAAACCTTTTTGTTCAACGATGAAATAGCTGACCTCCATGGAAACAGAAACAATATCCCATCTCCTTCGAGCGATGAAATGGAATTAACGGTGTGTACAATTATATTGTTACATTGTTTAGCATGTCTGTTGTTAAACTACTTGTTTTACAATTGTATTGATGTTAGTTATTGATACACAATTTAAAGATTGTGATAACAATAGTATTCTCATTCGCTCCTGTATAGGTACATTGAAATTGGTACATTACTTCTGTTTAACAGGCTTGTTTCATCTCAAAGCATAGTTTTAATTTGTCACAGTGTATCAGTTTTCAGCAATAAAGTTGAATGTAATTATGGTAAACGATTTGACTCAGTACTTTGTTCTGAATACTTCCCAATAATGAGAAATTTATTATACGGTAGGTCTTTGAATAAAGCCCTTTTATTATAACCTTGCGGAGATAAAAAAATGTAAAAGAATTAAAATTGATCGAATAAACGAAGAATTTTCTTCAATGTCGTCGTGTAGGCCTATCCTTAATCCTCATTCCTTCTTTGTAAAGTTACATGGTCTGCGACCAGTTCAAGCAAAATTTCATCAGCACGAATTTCAGCAAGGACATGAACTATTGCAGAGGCAAAAGCAAGTTAAGAAGTTTGGGTGAGTAAATAATCTTCATTACTATATCTTCCTCGTTTTACATTCAACATGTGTACTGGGAGAATGGGGCTACCATTGGTATGGTGGTGTTTCTGAGAGATGGCATTGTATTTGTATTTTGCACTGATATTATAGTGAAGTTATCTAAAAAGATAGGTTTCAATACTTGCCATAAGGTCTATTTTCCGAAGATATTTCATTGACCCCTGCATAAGTAGTAGAATATATATAGTGGTCTAATCTATAGTTAGGAATTAATTTCAATCTTATTTTTTAATAGCAGTGCTGGTAACATCAAGCAAAGTCATACAGCTTTCAGTACAGGAGATGAACTCTCCAGAGATAAAGAATGGCTAGCTCGTTTAGAGCAAAGAAAAAGGTATGTCTATCGGAAGATTGACCTGTAAAACAGAAATCTATCTGTTTATTGGTGCATGGGAATAATAGTAAAAATATTTTCCAATTTCAGAGATGCAGTTGTATTGGATGAATGGCGAAATGAAGCCAAGCAACTTCAGAATATCTTGCTACCAAGATCCAAAACAGGTTAGCCCCAATATCACTCTTCATTAATGTAGGTATTTGAAGATCCGACGGGGCAAATTTTAGCAAGTATTAATTTCCAGCTGTAGAATTTGGTCAGACTCTCAGTCCTTGACCAGAAGCAAATTTTAAGAGTTGAAGCTACATCAAAATTTAAAACAAAAAATCATGTTGAACCTATCCCTAGCCTTCTAATGAAATAATCTAATACAATTGGTGATCTTGTAGATATCGGTCATCCACCCCTCCCACCTTATGCCATTGAAATGAACATAGGCGAGGGCAGGCCGGTTACTAGAGAGGAGCAGAAGATTCACTTGGATGCGATAGAAGAGAAGGTGGATCGTGTAGAGCCGAAAAATTCCAAACCAAAGTAAGTGTACTATATATCTGGTTGAAGATTCTATCGTGTCGGTGCAGAATTATAGTGAATTTGGTATCAATGATATTTATGAAAGGTCAGTCAGTCAGCAGTCAAAAAAGAAGTCTAATGTAGAAGATTTTAAGTTAGGTGCTGTGAAGGTTCTACCCAAGATCAATCATGTTATAATCGGAATAAACAACCTTTTGATCGATGAAAAAGCAGAGACAGACAGTGATAAAAAGTCAATAGATCAGAACGAAGCACCAAAGGATACCGAAAAGCATAGAATAGACAGGTTAATACATATAGATGAATCAACTGAAATCAAGCATATGTAGGTCCGATTAAATAGTGGTAAAAAATGAAGTTATTAACTTCAAATGTGTTTTGATATTCCCGACCGAGTCTCGGTTGATGTCATTCCCAGCCACGTACACGCATTAGTAGTCTATTCAGTTTGTTTTTCGAATTTCAGCTCGTTAGGCGAATTCAATTTACTTTGTAAAAACCGTCTGTTATGTAATTTGTTTGTTTAGCAGACAGCATGGAATGTATGTGGGTACCCGACTGTATATGTGAAATATCCCCTTATGCAGTGTTCACCTTTTCTATACAGTTTGTGTATTCAGCTAACATTGCTAATTTCTATCAAGAGAAAGACTAGACAGCGAAGTGCAGGCGAGAATGCGTCTTCATACCTCTCAACTTCAATCACGCAGGAAGAAAGACGAAAGCATATTACAACCGGTAACGTTATTGTTAGCAGTCAGTTGTTATAGTAAGTAAGAATTGCTTGTAATATATAAGATATCGATTTCCAGGGCCGTGAGCTTCAAAGGGAATTATTAGATGAAAAAATGAGGAAAAATCCGCAGCTGGAGTATCGATTTTGTGCCTTCACTGGAGATTCGTCTTCCTATTCGAGTTCCAACAAAACGTCATCTTTGTAGAAACTTTATATATTTTTAACTGTTTAGATATGTAATGATTTTTTTATAGTATAGGTCTATTTTTGTACGAAAACTACTCTTCCGATTTCTTACTCATTGATACTGTGAAATAGAGAGAACTAAAAGTTGTTCTTAGAAACTAAAATCGTTTTTTGTTCGCGCCACTCAGATTGTAGAATCGCACTTCCGCTAGTGGGCACTATGGATCTATAAATATTTACAGTTTGGTGGGATAGTAACTGAATGGTTAACGATGGTCTCTCGACCGAGACGTCGTGTGTTCGAATCTCGCCAGAGCAATCTCCGTGTCCTTGTGCAAGACACATGCACTTTGCTTACAGACGATCAAATCCGGGGTCACTGCTGCGATATAGCTGACCGTCATAGTAAACTCTCGATTTACCACGAAATTTTGGAGGGGTTTAGAAACAACTAGACCACCCACTTGGGTTTGGTGTTCCGTTGTATAATCTTTCGCATGTCACCTTTACATACACTCCCATCTACAAGGTGGGATGCTCTGCATATCTGAAACTCATGTTCCGATAGGTTGCGTAGACTGGATATTTATTATAGGCGCTGTCGGTTGTACTCTGTAATAACTGGTCTGGTTTGTTGATGCTGTGCCCTTTCTTGAGTTTTCATGCACATACTTCTATGTATGTATAACTAATCAGACTTCATCTTGAACTTGGTAGTTTATTATAGAAAGACAGTTATTACCAAAACCTAGCTGCAGTTAAATATTCCTACCACAAAGATTACGCAGTCAGGATGAGGAAATACAAGGAAATGAAAGCGTTTAAATTCTAATAGGAACCGCTGTAGTAAAAAAGCGGAAAATTAAATGCAATATCGAGAGTTTTATTCTGCAATCCTCTCTTTGATCCAGGTTTTGACTCGGCCAGCTATTATACCCAATTTATAAACTACTCATTCAAAAAATTGAAATACCGTATGACAGGAATCAATTTGTCTTCTTTTGCAAATAATGCATTACCTGATTTCTGGGCGCACAACACAAACTTTACGCCACAAAAGCCTAATACACACAAAGAAATAGAAAACACCTTAACAGAATAATATGCTACCACGAAATCGTTATATCCTATTATAGTTAAAGGGAGAAGGGCTACCCACTAAATCCGGAGATAAACGGAATTCCATCTTAGCAACCAAAAAGATTCCACCATTTCTAGCTAACCTTCATCACTCAGCGAGTATCAATTTTAAGTGCGTTGTTTTAGCTATCCGATTTCAAATATACCCTTTCGTCGTATTTCAATTTTCGTTTTTCCCGGCTTTATGCTTTGTGATCTGAAGGTTGGAAGAATTGTTGCTGACCTTTTCACGTTGCACCTGTGGGTATGGGTCCCAGTATTTGTAGGAGGCTTAAGTTAATCCGGTAAAGCAATCATTAGGCAAAGCTCAGCCCCACCCAACGGCACGGCTCGAAAAATGCTGGTCGATGGAGTTCAGTCAACATAAACAGCCGATAAAAAGATGACGTAGTAACATGCTTCATTAGCGAATCGACAACAATTTTTGAATGTTAAATCACATAGCAAAAGTTGTGGATGTAACACCGAATTTCCTTTCCCGTTGCGCTTTATTTATTTTGGTTGGAAATGGTTTTACTCCTTGTTGATGACAGTGTATTTATAGAGCTGTCTTCTTGGCTAAAGAAATCCCGATATAGAGCGTGAGCTCATTCGAACGCCTTTAAGGAAATTTCTCAACCAAAAAGAAACGATATCCTGTTAGTAAACACAAGGTGGAAAACGTGCACCCTAGCCAAAATACCCCGTTTTAAGTAGGGTTTCACAAGTTGAGTGATTGAACATGCAAGACAGTATTGTAGTAGGGGTTCTGCAATTGTTTCCTGATCAGCAAGCATTGCTTTTTAGCTGGCTAGTTTGATAACGAATTTGACAGTTGTACAGTAGGCGCCAAGTACTGGTACTGTAGGAGTATGAGTGATCAAGGTACCGCTTGACACTTGGCAAAATCAGCCAGTAAGGGGAAATGAAGCCGGATCGGAGTTGACATGTTTTACGCGTCACTACTGATGAAGGAAGTTAATGCGACTGTAAAAGAATGAGTAAACTTCAAAGTCCAGCATTAGCATAGACAGCAATTAGCGAAGAAAAAATTCTGCTGCTCGTGTTTTTTTCGGCGGAAAATAATTATTTTATCTCATAAATTAGCTTAAGTAATTTGTTGTGCATACTTGTAATTGCAGAGTGAGTACTGAAGCAAATATTGTAGTTGGATGGCGATACTTAGATCTTTAAGTAGTTTGAAGGAATTTTCATGCCATGCCATGTGATTGTAATGCAATAACTATTCCAATCAGTGAGAATAGTGAAAGCTAGTGGGGGAATTGAATATCAGCAGGTGGTATCGTTCAAGGAAGAGACTGCGAAGGAAACCGAAATGAATAAAACAATAGCGTTTTCAGTGGAAAGCACAGCAGATTGGTTTCGCCTGTGGGAATAAGTTCTAGCTCAAATTGTCGCTCTGTACATGGTTGCAATTTTCAAAGAAATGAAATGTGCTAGGTTGTTAATTTCAACGTGTGAATACTCGGATTTAGGGAACTGGACATTGGCCATACTCATATGAATACATTTATTCAAAAATATTAAAAACTGAAGACTCTAGAAAAAAATATTATTCCAACGTATATCCTATTAAAACTTTTAAAAATGGTTTTGTTGCCTCAAATATATATCTGAGAATTATTTTGAACTGTAGACTTTCGGATTTTTGATGTGAATATGACGATAGTTATGTACGATGTACATTTCCTGGATGCATTTCTGCACCTGACGAGTGCCGTAACGAGTTAATTCTACTGTGTGTAGATGAAGATTAATGATTGACAGGCAGACAAATGAAAGAATTTACTGGCTTCGTTCCTCATTTAATTATCTATCTGTTCTTCTTTTCTCGTTTTCTTGGTAATGTGGTAAACTTTCGTGCGATAGAGAATAAAATTCACCAGTTATGAATAACGTTCACCAATATGGCAGACAGATCAAGCTCGGATTTGCCAAACCATCAATTATAGTTTAAATTTCTTATCAACTGCTTATAAACTTCTTCGTAACGACGCTGAAAGGCGGGGTGTCAAAGGTACTTGGGTATATATTAAGCCTATATAAAGATAACCCTGTAGTTTGAAAGAAGTCGTTCTCACATCTGGAAAAACAGTTCCTATCATTATTTCCCCATTATGTTTGGTTGAAAAACAAAAATCGATTATGAATACGTTGCAAAGAGAAGATTACAAACTTATCCAGATGGTGTTTAATGAAAGGTTCCGTGGATTAAAATTCATCTACCCAACCAATTGAATTTGCGAAAACAATAGTTACCAAACTGTCAATTTCAGAGTGAAAGCGGCGAAAAGCAAAAATATATTTTCGAGGATGTTTTTGGTTCCGTGGTTCCGTGGTTCTTTACGCACATCGGTTTTAAGCTTGCAAACTCCGTAGTAAAATCTTCGTAAATTTTAAAATTCAAAAAGATACGGCAAACTATTTTACTAGGAGAAATTTTTGTGTTTTAGAAGTAGTGTCGTCTTCGAATGAATAAGCCGTTGTTCGTTGTTCCGAACCTTCCAGGTCTTGTAAGTTATTTTAAGGGACAATGGAACGATTATTGTCACCAGCTCATTTGAACAATTACCGTGACATGTGAGTACCCCAAACACAATACACTATCATGTACGTTTACTTAAAACACCCGTCCTGTCTGGGATACAGTTACCAGTAAACAGCATGACGACCGATATTGTGGGTGGCAACCGATACATGTGAAAAGAATGAGACACACGCATCCGTTTTGGGAAGTTGAAGAAACAAATCGTCGGGGTTTCGGATATTTTCAATCTAATTAATTGAATAAATAAGCTCCTCGTCCTCGTCTGTACTTGTTTTTCATCCCTTTTGTACCACTTCGAAATTCGTCATTAAAGTGACTAATGTTTGCTGTAATTATAAACTGACGCAAAAGCACAATAATAGCCGGAAAACAACACAAAGACTAGGAAAAAGAAAAGTCGAAATGACATGTATCCAATTGTTACCGCACGCGTATTGCCTTTCTTGTCATTTCTTACGCCCCTTTGAACAACTGTGCTTCGAATTGATACCGATGTGATTTGTTTGCATTTTAACCTTTACGTCACACCTTTCAAGAGCAAGGAATTTTAGATTGGTTATGTAACTGTCTAACAGTTCTATACTTGCATCTTGTACAGGTACTGATCAAAGAACTCAGCTAAAGAAATGAACAAAATAAGAACTTAGAGAGAGGTTATTCCCAACGAGTTTATAGAGTGACCGTTAGTTGTTTAAACATGTTTCAGACAAGGTTATTAGACGCAGAATCTATTTTGCGCACAAGGTAAAGTGCAACTCAAACGTTTCATTATTGCCAAGTTTAGTTCAGTTGCTACACAACTTTATTTTCTGTTATTTTTGCCAAGCTGTGTTCAATTAGCCAGACTAATATCCAGAAGCTGTTGTTTTACTCATGGTATTGTGTTCTTTAATAAGTTTAGAGATAACTGCGAAGAAATATGTGCAGACCGTAATAATATTACCTTGTAGTACAACAGGATACTGATGGTCGCCTACGGAATTTGTGCAAGCAAAATACGACCGGCGTTTTATTTTCTAGACTATCTAAATTGAATGTTTTCCAAATTGTGACCTTCCCTGAC
The DNA here is from genome assembly GCA_013436065.1 of Halocynthia aurantium. Taxonomy (NCBI): domain Eukaryota; kingdom Metazoa; phylum Chordata; class Ascidiacea; order Stolidobranchia; family Pyuridae; genus Halocynthia; species Halocynthia aurantium. The sequence continues at coordinate 121,562 of QXVX01004098.1, forward strand.
CTTTCACCACCACCCTTCCTTGAACTTCATCTGACTCGAGAAGTTGTCGCTTATGCGTAGAGTGAAGGCTCCCAATTCGACGCGACCGTCGGCGTGCGCGCAGTATAGTTTCTTGCGTGGTGCAGATGTTGTAATATTGAATTTCGTTCGCACAGAAAATGGATTTGCAAGCAAAAACTGTTCATTTTAGCTTTTTATCTGTAAATTTTGAAGATTTACTGTTTATTATACTCGATTGCTATTTTAAATCCATTCTATATTAGGTATCATGGTATTTCCTTGTTAGAATTTCCCAAGCTAATCTGCTTTCGATGGGGTACTTAGAATTTCCAAATGGTGTATAAAAAAAGTTGGTATTACTTGGGCTGCGAAGCGAAACTGCTAGAGTACAGTTTACACGAAATAGCATTTCTTTGAAAGGTATCAATTATGCGCTTATAATTTGCATTTGCACTGTTATGTACTATTCCGCTATGTACTTCGCCGCTCTTTGAAATACGATAGTTAAATTAAATTAAATCGGATTGTGAATATGGCATAGAATATTTCACGTTGCTCCAAGATTTTAATTAAGATCTGCCAACTGCATTAAAATACGTACATTGTGAAAAGGGATTTATGGAAAAGATAACGCGTAGTTATTGAGTAGTTAGTTCATTTAATGGCCAATAAGTAGAAATGTATTTTCTTGGCCTGTAAGCTGTGGTTATTTTTGGATAAACATAACATAGATAGCAGAAATTCTTTCTAGAGTACCTTGCCTACGTCGCTATTTAGAGTATGCCTGTGGAATTTGAGACAGTGATGAAATTACGGATAGGGGTTGGAATTCGCTTTTACATATAGTACTACCCAAATTTCATATCATGTCATCATATATTGCATGGGAGCACCAAACCTATACACTATTATTGTTTTGGTTCCCCTTATTATTGATTTGCCTGACATTTTACTCAGTTAATGTCCCCAATCTATAAATAAAATTTACAACTGTTAATTTGGTAAACGTTTCGCTTCTGTTGAAGTTCCATGGTTTCGGGAACAACACGATGTTTGCCCGGATTTCCAGACTGTTTTGGCGGGTAATTATGATCCTAGTTATCCAAATTTCAAACAAGTCACGCAAGAGCACTGTTCCACCAAACGAAGGAACTCTAGATATATAAATTTGAATTCATCATACCATATGTTTCTACCAGTTTATCCGGAAATATAACTATAAATATAGGATATATCATGATGGCCAAAAATGCCACCACAGCGGATACGGCCATTGAAGATGGATGGGAAGTACATTCCTTGGAATCCGATGATGGAGATAAAAATACAAAGGAATCAAATGTAAACGAAAATACTTCCTCAACTTCGAGTAGCAAGAAAAGATTAACAAGTGGGAGCAGTAGAAAGAGAAAAAGATCGCACGATAAAAGTGGAGGCCACTATCTGACTCGAAGTCTATGGCGCGTTTTCAGTAACCCTGGTTCCACCCCTCCTGGCGGCCGAGTAACTCCTGAAGATTCGGGCCCTGCATCACCAAAGAAGGCGTTTGGCAGAAGGAGTAGTAAAAGAACTGATGAGTTAATCATGAAAACCATTTCGGATTATGGAAGCAGAACCAAGTCAATAAACAATTCCGCACAAAACCTACAAACGGAAGACAACAACGGGAACGTGTCTCATTATTTCAATCCTTCATACATTCCGACCTATCTGGATGAAGATGACGACTTGTCGTCGAACTCGTTACGCTCAAGAAATCGTCACAGTTATCAGGCCCAGATATATTCCGTGAATTCGGCCGGGAACCCTGTGCCCATAACCATCGAAGAATCCGAGAACGAAGAGGATGGAGAGCATTTTAGAGATTACGAAAAATCTCCCGATTCAGCCACTGACGATGCGGCGCTACAAGAGTCCTCTTCCGACGAAACCGCTTCTCGTAATTGCGGACAAAATGGCTGCTGCTTTGGACTTATTTCAAAAACTACCTCGTCGAAAATTTGCAGATTATTTCGACCGATCTGGTACACAACTTATCGACCGGACTCCAGCGCAATATTCTATTGGCTTCTAGTTGTTACTATTTGTTACCTGTACAACCTTTGGACGATTCCACTACGAGCAACCTTTTACGAAGGTATCGTATAATTGTTTTTAAATACTATTTGGATTACTATTACTATATTTTTCGAATCTCAGAGGTCAAATTAACCGGTATCCTAACTAACTAATAGATATAACTGTGGGAAATAAATGAACAAATAATAATTTTTGAGCAAATATTGAAGTTATAGAATAGGGGGCCTGGTTCGGGAGTTGAATAGGAGGCCCTGTTTAGTGACTCAGATTCGTTCTTCCTGAACATATTTACCAGATGAACTTTTTTCACACGCGAAACCAATGAATATTTTGGGTTCTTAAAAGTTCTGGAATAATATAAACTTATTTGCGAGTAAATGATGGGTATTTTGATACTTTTAGTATTCGCCACCTAATAAATAACACAAGTATTTTACGTCAAGTGCATTATATCGGTATTTTATTCCAAATATCATTCGTTACATAAAGAGGACTTTGTTATGGTTCATGATTTTTCGCAATTGCCAGAGATGCAGACGACAATGAAACGTTGTAAATGTTCTTCATTCTCCGCAGCTTCCTCACCTCCTTCGATGATTGTCAATTGTTGATGTTTAATTGTCCTACGCCTTCTCAGGGTTATCACGTTTCATTTTCGGGTCATAGGAATGTTGCAACAATATTTCCTGTTATAGCAGATAAAAACTACTACTGAAATAGTATACGCTTAACAATCCTATATACCTGGTGATATGTAACAGATATTATATATACGAAAATAAAAAATGAAACTTGTTTTTTGCAGAAGTTCAATCATCCTGGAGAGATATTTGGTTTTCGTTCGATGGTTTGTGCGATTTGATCTTCATTGTTGATATTTTCATCAAATTTCGGACAAGCTTTATTCATGGTGGCGTTTTCATTTCAGGTTTGTTGAATTATTCTAATCTGTGACGATATGAATTCAGTATATGGATTTCGACACCAATTGCATAGTTTACATGAATTTTCAATTTTAAAATACTCCATATTTATTCATGGTCTAAAAGTCTTAAATAACGTAATTGTCACTCCAGATATCACGCAGTTGAATCAATATCACCGAAGAGAATGGAGTTTGCTTTTCGACATTTTGGCTATCTTTCCAACTGATCTTTTCTTCATTAAAACAATTAATCCTTACTTACGATTGAATCGACTTTTAAAGCTACCGAGGGTGGTAAGTCTTTATCTGAATCTTTTTTAACGTACAAAGTTACTAGTACAATCTATTAAACGTGTATTTTCTCATGATTTCTTACGTTTTAGATCAAATTCTATCAATTTGCTGAAATCAGTACGTGGTCACCGAATTTTTGGAGATCTTTAAACGTCGTTCACTTGATTGCAGTTATCATTCATTACAATGCTTGCTTCTACTATGGATTGTCATCTTTTCATGGTTTCGGTAAGAGAATTGTACTGGTTAGCGAAATCCAGTTTCTCCTTTCGTTAGGTAAAACGGCACAGGTCGAAACGAAAATAAGTTTTTCTTATAATTTATTATAATTCATCTCTTACAAACTAATCAAGATGTATTTGTTTTTGTTTTTCAGGTCAATTGTTATCAAGCTGGTCCTATCCGAATCCAAAATTCTTTCCCGAGTATACAACAACCTATCGTCGCTACACATACTCGTTTTATTGGTGCATGATTGGCCTCGGTTTCGTTGGAGATCGATATCTTCCTGAAACTGATTGGCAGTAAGTTGCGACTTTATTTGAATTCGTTTCCTGATTTCGCCCACAATGAGTTGCAATGAGTTCACCAATGCAGTTGCAGATATGACCAAAATGCATCAAAATCTAAAATTCGCCTCTGGGCTTTTAGGTCATCACAAGTTAATTAATCCCTTAACTATTGGAAAGGAGAATTACGGTATAAATCAAATGTTCACACCTTCATATTACCGGTAAATTTGATATACTGTGTGCTTACTGTTTGATGATATAGGCTTACTGTCTCACGACCTCTCGCCCATTGAACTCTAGGTGCTTCCGAGATTATATTTCGTTGTGTAACAAAAAATTATATGCTTGCAGCCGGCATAAATAGGATCGAAGCGTCCCGTTTTTACATCCCCGTTTGAAAAGCATAATACGGTTTTGATCCTTCACAACTACTACAACAACAACAACAACAACAAATGAATAAATATTTTTTTCAGATTCGTATTTTCCATTTACTTGAGCATCCTGGGCGTCATCATTATGGTTTTTCTTGTCGGTGAGCTATCATTTCATATTTGCCTTTTTTCCGTATGTATTTATATTCGTATAATGTTGTTGTAAGGAAGGATTTCTTTCCCCCGTTCAACACATAAACAGCCCTTGATATTTAATGATTACTTTTCCTGTATCAGGATTCTTCATAAAATAAATTGATTGAATTTCCTATCATCCTTCCAGTATCTTCGATATTTCCTCTGAGATCTAATAATAGATATCCGTATGGTAATTTTTCCTACCTATCCAGAAATAATAATTATATAAATCATATTATCAATCAAATTAAATAGGTTTTGTCACTGCTTCTCTCCTTGGGAAGGGGATTCCGAGATTAGAATTCGAAAGGGCAATGGAGACCACCAGAACTTATATGACGCAGAGGAAGTTGCCCAAACATCTACGCACGAGGATTCTTCAGTTCTATCAATACTGCTGGACAGAGTATGCCTTAATATTACTATGTTCTACCTCAAATTTGAAAACATTATTATATATACTATTAACATTGGTATTCATTTAGGAGTCAGTTTCAGAATCTTGATGAAAATACCATGCTTCGCTATTTACCCGAGTCCATGCGTGAAGAAATTGAGCTTCATTCTAACTTCAATGCTCTGAAACAAGTACAATACCTTTATGTATCGAATGTGTGATACGAATAATCTATAGATACATTGATTAGTAAGATTTTAATAAATTTTTTCATAGATACCGAGCTTGGGTCGTTGCGACTCAAACGTACTACGAGAGCTTGTGATGAAGTTGAGACGTTGTTTCTATCTTCCCGGGCAGTTTGTTTACAGAAGCGGCGATCAAGGGTCTGATATGTATATTGTGTGCGAAGGATTACTGCAGGTGGTCAGGTACTATAAATTTTCTTTTGTCAGTATAATGTAACAAAATGGCTGCCAATTTATATGGATATTCACTACCAGAGAATGTTTTGAATACTGGCGCCATCTAGTAATAGGAATATACTATATCCAGTATCTCCATAGAATACAGAGCGGCTATGTTAGAAATTAAATTATTCTTTTATTACTTCATCATTATCCTACTACTAGATATCTAATATCAATAATTTTACTTTGTTATTATCAGAGACGGTGATCCAACTATTTATTCCTTAAGCGACGGGGATTTTTTCGGCGACTTCGATTTTCTCAGTGTAACCAACAAACGACGCACAGCGGATGTTGTGTCATACGGTTATTCCAAACTCTGTGTGCTCTCCGTTAAGGATATCATGGAAATACTTTCCAAACACCCCAAATTCTTGGTAAGAATTTTGGCAAACTATTTTATATGAACCTCTTTATACATAATTGATTGATTCATTACCAAGAAATTCAATCCGAAGAATTGAATGAGTTCCCATAACTATTCCCAATAACACATACTGTATTTTTAAATAAGTAATTTGTAATCGATCTCAGGCCTTGGTACAGCAGCAGGAGAGACGTCGCCAAAACTTGTTTAATAACCCAGCAATTAGAGAATACAGGGCGTACGGCGGAAAATATCAAGCGTTGTCAACAACCAATGTGAAAAGTCAAGCGGAATCTAGAATTTCTGCTTCTAAAGTTCATTTTCAAATGTCGAATGGCGATATCAGACATAATTCCAGCAGATACGAAGCCAAGTACGTAAATAACAAAAATAGCACCTGACCTACAGCAACGATATGGTACAATATGACTTCCTATGTAAATGTTTTACCCTTACCGATACTGGGAATCTGTTTACATAAAACATGTTAGCTTTTCAGTGTTGGGTTACTTCCCATCAGTTGCTAGAAAGAAAATAATTACCTCATGAACTTTAAACCGAAGCGATAACAACTTGAAAACCTGCCAAACATGCAGATTATTTGTCTTTTGCCTATTTTAATTTGACTGTTGTATTTTTTTCTGTCTTGCAGTCGTGATGTTAGTCCTGACAGCTGTATTCCGTCATCACCGAGTGTTGGGTTATCGTCAAATAATGACACTCCCTGCACTTTCAACAATAATTTCATAAAGCCAGATGTATCCGAGAAGATTTCTATAGTCTACCAAGAGCACACGAGGAGGCTTAAAACTGCCCTGGATAATATATTGGTCAGTACCTATTCTATCTTTACTGACCTCTACCGGTAATATCTTCCACATTGCCTATGCAACGATTTAATAAATACAAAAATGTAAGTCTTTTCTGCCTCTGTAGCAGTCTGGTTATGTCTCCGCGGTATTTAACTTTGTTATCTACTGAATGCTTGATTAAGACGATATTTGAATTCAGATTTTAACACGAAACGATACCACTGAACTAAAATCTTCAGTAATTTTTCATTGGGGCTGATAAATGAGATAATCCTTTCATCAACTGTTCTCAATATTTCTGTTACATTTAACATTCACTTGACATTGTTCTGCTTTAGTTCCAGGAGATGGCTTATCTTCAGCAGCGTCTTGATGACACCGAGCAGGAACGAGATGTGAAAGCAAGAGAAATTTCACATCTTCGTCGACAGTTAGCCAAATGTAATGATGGAAAGAGTGCTTCTTGCGTTCAAAGTGACGTTACGTCCAAAACGACTTATAACAGTAATAACAAAGACAATTCTGAAAACAAAACAGTAGTAAAAAATGTAGCAAGCGAAGGAGAACCTGAGGAGAAAACAGTCATCAAAACAGTAAGAAAAAAGAAATCGTCATCTGATTTTTTCGGGTCTGAAGCATCATTGGGAGCAGTATGAAAAGATTTGTCTAAATTATTTCTCCGCGAATTCAGTCACGGGTGTTAGTCACTGTGAAGAGACAACAGGCCTTTGGAGGAAGTCCAAACAAGAAGATTCTGTATTTATTTCTGTTGGATGTCACAATGTTGCTTTCAATTGACAATTCCTATATTAAGTTCTATAAAGTGATTTATTTTTACTTTTCATTGAAAGTACTGTACTATAGTTCCATAATTTGCTAATCATTAAACTTTATAAGTTTATCAACCGTAAATTTGCAATGCCGTGATGTTTAGAGCCAATCTTCTTCATCACGAGATCATGACAATCTAAAGAATAATAGAGAAATACGATATATTGGAGATTGAGAAGTGATTCATAAAAAGTTCGTGTATCAGTGCCACGTACACTTACGCAGATGAGAATCTCAGCAGAAATCTTGGAGCATATGAATCATTACCGGCAGGTGGCGGCATGGAGCACACTCGCATATATATGTTCAACTTATTTAGGCACCCAGTCTTTTGCAGACCATTCGCCGAAGTGGGATTAGATGATCCCTAGCCAAGTTTTAAATAGTTCTGGAAATCTCTCAGACGTTATTCTTCAGAAAAGAGTTCGAATCCCATGGATAAAACCGAGATCAGTGTATGCTATTGCTCAGACGTAGACTACTAAAAGAGAAAACTAGTGTGTTTGATGAAAAGAATCTGTTGCCACTTATATATTAAGCTGACAAAGCTCTTATATTATCATAGTATTTACCGGTTCCGGTACTATCGGATGATAACAAATCAAAGAGTTAGGATCTGATTAAACGAATTTGATTTCCGCGTTTGCCGTAAAGGGGCGCACGTACACAGGCAACGGATTTTTTTTCTTTTTACGCTTTCTTTTAGTTTCACGGGTTCGTCGAAGTTTCTTAATTCGGTTTTGTCTGTTCTGTGCTCGTGCGGTTCATGGGTATAAGAAGAGATAGACAGAGCGAGTCTAAATATCGGTTTAGCAGCGAAGTTACTCTATTGCCAGTTAAGGGAGTATGCTACCTTAACAAGTCGAGATAGCGAGACTGTGGTATCATGATAAATTGCGGTGCCGTCTACAGCTGATACTAACTGCCGTTTATTTCGTCAGCTGAGATAAGAGAATAGGAAATTGTGGACATTGTTTTCTATATACTGTAGTGAGAACAATATAGATTTTATATTTACTGTGTAGGAAATAGAACGTAGTCCATATAATGAATAACAATACTATATAAGCAACTATTTTACCGTACCTCGGCGTTCATTGTATTCGAAGGAATTTTTGAGGAGTGTAAGCGGAAACCAATTTCTTAATTAAATAATAACAGCGCTATTAAATCAATTTCGATCTTACCGCGATCCGGAAAGATTATTTGTAAATGTCTTAACTTAACCATGTGTAAATACAGTGCTGGCCTCCCTTATATTGTTCATTTACCAGGTCAGTCTCTGGAAAATCAATAATCCCGGAGATAGGCTGATAAGCTGGAATTTGATTTCAGTGTCAAAGACCTGAGTAATTAATTGGGAGTCTGTGCGGTTCGTTATCAAACTCTTTCTCACGGTTGTGCTAATAATTAACGCCACCAGAAAGCTTCCGACTAACACTAGTGAGCTACCATTCGGAACTGTGTATGTGTACCTTTTAGATAAAGCGAACAGCAAGTGACAATTACGGTGAATCAAGATTGACTTAGTTGAAGTTAGGGTAACCAATGCGAAATGGCAGGAAATCAAGATTGACTTTGTCTGAGTTAGCCGGGCAGGCAGAGAACTTGGTTAAAAGGAAAGCATCCGCCACATTACTCAGCGTTATACTGACTATTCCAGGTAGATTAAAACTGTTTATTCTACTAACTAGTTATTCTCAGGAATTTTTGACGGTTTTAGAGCGTCTATAAGAAACGTTAGTGTTCAATCTTTACGAGATGCGATAATTAACTCTCTTTGTTTCCGTCAAATTTACGACAGTAGCAATTTGTTCTTCGCAAATTATCTTTACGTTTTGATTGCCCCAATTTGTTGTATGGAGCAAATACTTCCTTGCAAACAAGAGGTAGATTGCTTTGCAATAGTAATTCATTACGAAGTCAGGACAGGTGCGTGGTATTAACGATTCTCAGCTCATTACTAATCACTCAGAATACAGTAGGGCTATTGATTGATAATGGCAGTTAAATGATAAAAGACGTTAGTGACCTTCAGGAGTTATGTAATTTACTATAACTAGAACTAATATCTGTATTATATTGACTATTTTCAGCTGATTATCTCATAGTAATGGTTTAACCAAACACATGAAAAACTTATAAAGAGAAAGAGAAAAAGAATCTTCAAGGATTTTACCCTTTACGTGGACCAAGAGGAGAAAAACAAAAAACTAAAATGAAATACTCTGATAAAACTATGAATATGTTTGGACAAAAATTCTCAATGAAGCGATCAAGACACTTTATATATCAACTGACTCTTATTTATCTTGTATGCATATCATTCACACATGTGAGGGGTGCGCGTGTAAAAAGAGCTGTGATGCTAGCGATGGATGGCATGGATCCTGCCAATTGCCAGTCCAGGACTATCGTGGAAAAAAACAGTTCTTCAACGGTCATTTTAACTGGCACCGTCAAGACTTGTGATAAGATGCATCCGACTGCTTATTCCTGCCAAATTCAGGTTAGCACATAACAATAACCTGCTTTTTGCTGGAAATATAATATGACTCTAGCGAAACCGCATTTTATCATGAATTCCACTGAAATTTCTAGGTTTGGCGAGTGATGAAAGGTGAAAAACTAGTAGAAGATCTGGCAGAAGTTGTCACAGAAGACTTGATGTCCTCAGTTTTTATCAAAACATATGTGATGATAAGTGGTCTTGGCAATCGGGCTTTCTGTGATTCACAGGTATGTAATTTTTTTAGCTACATATTTATGTATACTTGATGTCCCTTAGATCTTTGACCTATTCAGGAGATCCCTCTTCGGACAGGACCAAGTATCAATTAATAACACAAGAGTATTGATTTTTTCTCTCTGCTTGTTTAATATTACTAAAAATTTTACCTAAGTGTTGGTTTTGAGCTGGAGTGCTATTTGACTTGGCTATTTTCCATTGACTGAACAACAGCGCTCTTCAATCCTCAGAAACCATATCACACCTACAATCATAACATCCAATTACCAACCATTATATAAAATATGTTGACCATACCAGTGCATGTACTGATTTGTGCATTTGGTATATATTAGTCCTCCTACATTTGTAATAGTTTGACTTAAAGAAGCATTGGCATTATTACATCAAGTGTAATACTAATACTGAATATTATAATTCTTCGGCTAAATCAGCGTAGAGTTGCTGTGAGGTTATCTGCTGAAATAGCTTTGGTTTGACCATTGACTACAGTCAGTACATGATATGGTAATGCAGTCGAGGATGCCTGATTTGACATCTTACTTGTCTTGTATGGTATATGTACTCTACTACTTACAGTACCAACAATTTTGGCTGTGCATTTTTTCAGTAATGGGCCTCGAGCGGATGCTTAGGGTACCAGTATACCACAACTTGGAACTGGGCTAGTGCTAAAGTTGATCATGTTGTTGTGAATAATGAATCACTTCCAATCCAAATCCAATCTCTATCAATTGAATTCAATTTATCTATAATCTATCTATTCGCAGGTCAAAACTGACAACACAAGAATATATTTCTTGAATCGTGTGGATGATAAATTGGTGCTTGCGGCTTCTTTGCTACACATTACGCTCAAGAACTTGGAAAACACACAGAAAGTCATAAAGGGTATGTAGACTCTAAAAATTATGATTGATGTTAAAAATTTAGGTACAGTATTCTGATTTTGTCAAACTGTGAGTAATGTAATTTTAAAAATGTCTCCTTGTTAGATTTCTACGTTATCTAAAGTTTTAAGTTGTAGACTCAATTGTGCAATTTGTCGCCCAAAATGAGTCAAAAAAATTCTCAGTAGACCGAGGAAATGCCAACATTTTTCAAGGATAATATTTCATTCTTTGAGATGATAGTAATTACAGTAAATATTGTGAGGTGTGCTGAAGTAATTGTGTCGGAATATAAAAGGACAGTGAAGGAATAATTTTGCCATAACTCCAGTATTTGCTCGTTTCATGCCGAAGTTGATTTTGTTTTACATTTTTGTCGGCGTCGAATGTATTGTGGTCGCTTATATTCGCATTCCTCCGAAATGTGGCAAATCAAAACACAACAGTGCTGTCTTTGATTGAGTTCTTCCCTTCATTCAGCGTCAAAATAACCCTAGTGGTATTATCTCGCTCTGTCAGTTCGAAATTTATAAATTCAAACAATGTCTGCAATAACAAACAAACTGTTGTCTGCAATTGTTTTTTCGATAAGAAGACCGTCAGACAGATAGAATTTCTTGAAATATTCGCTACAAAAGATATTGCGATCGACATAGAAAAACCTTTTTCTCCCCAGTTTTGTTAGAGAGGGACTGCAATCTCGCTCGGCATTCAACACCGCGACGTATCCTATAGTCAGTCGGGCCTCTCTTGTTCGGTTTCCGGTGGCCCTTGTAAAGTTCTTTTTTATAATATTCGAGAACTTATCATTGGCATATGTGTGATTATTATCGCGTGTGTTATGATCCATGGAGGCTATCACCTTGTAGTTACGTTTCTCCTTTATGCGACTGGCTGTATTGAGTATTTTGGGCATTTAGATGAACCACTAAACATTGCGGTCTTTTCAATGGAACGTTAATGCGTAAAGTATTGCTTCTTTAAAGTTTTACTCGACCTTCTGTGATGACTCTGTCTTTTTTCGAAAACCTTACCATTACCACTAAGGCTTCATTGATGTACTGCGCTGCCGAACAGCGTCTGAAACACGTTCGGCAACTGCCGACTTAACTAATTAGCGTCCGGGAAAATTGAATAAGACTTATTACTGGTAGCATAACAATAAAGCTGATATTTTAAGTCTGCTAATTATAATTCCTCAACGCTACTTTAGCCAGAGTGGCGTAGGTGGATGAAATGTGAAGCAGCTCAATTAGTTTTCCTTCAAATTATTTTGAGCGCTTCGGTAATGTACACACACAGTGGTCAGTTTAAGATTTATGACCGTAAAACAAACGTATTTATTTGTTGTGGTCTTGTGACGTAGTGTCAAATTTTGACTGACGATTGGTTAGCGTCTTATTCTTTCACGTCAGTTGTATCTATCTTTTTTCGAGTTGCTTCATACTGCTGCTATAATGTTAGCATAGCAATTACGATAGAGCAACATATCTGCATTGTAAAGGAACCCAACAACCGACCTTTGCGAGTGAAGAAAGTTGGTATTGTCTGCTGTATCAATCCCTAGTCAAATACCTATAAAAAGCCCTTTGGGATTCACCACGAACTTATTTAATAGTTATCGATATTAGCTTACTGTGGCATGCGATTGCGGTATAGGCACGTTGTGTGGTTTGAGTAAATGTAATTGACACTACACTGAAATAACTCGGGCTCTGGGGTTTATATTTACATATGATACTCCCATAGTCTTATTACTCGAAACCCTAAACCATACAAATCCGAATCTTGGTATATTGTAATGTCATTATATATTATTATCCTGGTTTAATCAGTGTTACTTTACTACCATATATCAGCGGATGAGTGCGATTATCCTGTGTTAAGACGTTTCCAGGCAGTGTTAGATTTCCGGCTTGGTTAGTTTCAACACGATTTTGGCTTCCTTGAAAGACGCCTTGACGTTGTTTGAGATTAGAAAACACTTGACCTTACGCAGGCCGACTAGTTGTTTTTTCTTGTAAGTCGATACGAAATCCGATGATGTCCTATCTCGATCATTGCGTTGACTAGACGCGATCAAGGACTGCTATACTCGATGTGTAACCACATAGATAGGTACACCTGCAGAGCACTTCCTTACCCGTATGTGGCCGCTACCTGTCTATCTTGAACTAAATCTTCAGTCAAGCCACATGCTTACTAGATTTGTCATTGATGACTTTATTCTAGGAGCTGTTTTGAAGGATGTTTGTTTCGTTTTCAGTTCACTTGATTTTGTTAGACCGTGTACGAACGAAGAAAGAATGTTAAACACACCACAATGGCGAGAATTACGATTAATGTAATTAGGAATAGTTAGGTGAAATAGTTACCGACGAATTTCACTCTTCCGTTGAAGAATGTAGGAATGCCTTTCAATTATTTCAGTATTATATTCGCTTGGATACCTGATTTAATAGCGACGTGTTAACCTATGAACCGGCTGTACAATCGACTTTTCCGATCAGGTTCTTTTCGAAACCCACTTATACCGTAATCTTCCCATCCAATTCTAAAAAATAGAGAACCACGTTCTTTTGATTTCCAGGATTCAAATAGCCCCTTTACGTTTTATCAATTAAATCTTAAGGACCCTCGTATTTACCGTGAGAAAAAGCATATTTTACAGTGATTGACGTTTGTTGATTGTATAGTAAACATATTTTAGCTTTGAAGCATTCTATCATGACACTAGTCCCAATTGTTCTATTTTAAAAGAGCTAAGTTCAGTTATCATTGTATATATACAGAAGAAGCGATAGCAATAAGATTACTGTGTTCGTGAAGTGAAGTGATGACACCACCGCTATCTTCCTAATTATTTTACACATACCATTAGCGAAACGTGTCAATAAATATTAAATGTAAATCTTTCATTCACACTCATGCTTTGTGTTTGCACTATATATCACATTCGAGATAGGAAATACATGTTTTTCGAACTACGGTTACCGTGAGCTACTTCCAGTACAGCGCATGTAGCGGATTTGCTATCGTGGTTTTGAATTTACTTTCCATAAAACAAATTAGTTTTGTAATTAAGCAAGGACCCTGACATGAAAAATGTTTGCCAGGACAATAATCTAGGGTGGTTTGTTCTGTGACGTCGACGTGTGACGTACAATTCAGCTGTTTGTAAAGTCACAGGACTTGTGTGG
>QXVX01004098.1:137203-188181 GCA_013436065.1 Halocynthia aurantium
AGGTGTCGAACGAAATGACAATTTTGGATGACTCTATGCTTGAAAGAGAATTCGACGACATTCATCTTTGACTAAGCCTGCTTGTCGTGATGGAACTTTTTTTGTGTAGGCTTATGTTACGTACATATCTACACGATTGTTGATCTTGTCATAAAAGCAAATTGCGATAACAGAGCGCAATTCCCTTAATCCAGCAGCCACTCCCTGTCTAGCAAATATGAGTATGCGGCCTTGCTACGCTAACGATTTCCTACTCGATTATCCTCCATTCGCAGCTGTACTCCGACCTTCCAACCATAACACGGTATTGAAATACCGCTGAACAGACAATTGTATTCACGTAGTGAACATTATTACTTCAGGTACCTGAATAAAATATTAATGTATAAAGTTTATAAGCTCCTACGTAGCATATAATTATCGTACAGTTTAACGACTGCGCTTGGTGGGTCGATATAAATGTAACATCCAATTCAATACCATTAACATGTCTAGTATACACGAAAGGGATATTTTATGAGGATTAAAGCGGCGTGGTTATTTTTCTAGTCATATTTTTTGTGTGTGTGGTATAGTTGTTGGAATGTAAAACNAACAACGTTGTAGACATATATGTAAAAGAATTTTTCATTTTCGATATTTTCACTGTCATTTCGAGCTATGGTAAGTGCACAGTCAATCTAGATCACTTAGCACGGAACACGTCTTGTATACTTCTGCGGATTCGGGCTATTGTTCCCTTGGGCCTCTTAAGAGATAAGACGAGGGTATAGAGATGACGGCTTGACTCCTGCTATTTATCGATCTATTCAAGCTAGACACCGCAACAATGAAGTTGAGGGGCAGTGACAAAGAATTAAATCATATTTTCTGTAGGGTTTTTATGGCATCGCTAAGGTGTCGAACGAAATGACAATTTTGGATGACTCTATGCTTGAAAGAGAATTCGACGACATTCATCTTTGACTAAGCCTGCTTGTCGTGATGGAACTTTTTTTGTGTAGGCTTATGTTACGTACATATCTACACGATTGTTGATCTTGTCATAAAAGCAAATTGCGATAACAGAGCGCAATTCCCTTAATCCAGCAGCCACTCCCTGTCTAGCAAATATGAGTATGCGGCCTTGCTACGCTAACGATTTCCTACTCGATTATCCATTCCCATTCGCAGCTGTACTCCGACCTTCCGACCATAACACGGTATTGAAATACCGCTGTACAGACAATTGTATTCACGTAGTGAACATTATTACTTCAGGTACCTGAATAAAATATTAATGTATAAAGTTTATAAGCTCCTACGTCGTATATAATTATCGTCCGGTTTTACTACTGCGCTTGGTGGGTCGATATAAATGTAACGATCCAATTCAATACCATTAACATGTCTAGTATACACGAAAGGGATATTTTATGAGGATTAAAGCGGCGTGGTTATTTTTCTAGTCATATTTTTTGTGTGTGTGGTATAGTTGTTGGAATGTAAAACGCGTAAGCACCGATTTGAGGAGGCG
Organism: Halocynthia aurantium; assembly: GCA_013436065.1. NCBI lineage: Eukaryota > Metazoa > Chordata > Ascidiacea > Stolidobranchia > Pyuridae > Halocynthia > Halocynthia aurantium. Next base: position 138,720 of record QXVX01004098.1, read on the forward strand.
AAGGCTGGTACACCCTTTGTTGAAGTGAGCACAAAGCGATTAGATCATATAAATTTCAATTTTCACATTCTATTCTTATTATTCATATTGGATGAGTGAATATAATACTAAAACTTATCCCATACAAATAATACTTACCAATTGGACGATACATGATTTCGTAATATTTATGCGACACAGACAACTCAGTTACGATAAAATGTAATTAGTTTGAATATATATATCTACTATTCTCGAGTATTTCAAGGTACTTTTAGTCAAGTATATTCGGCTGAAATTGGCGACCTAACTTCATGTAAGCTTTTAAACTTACCAATTAGGTAAAGCTTTTAACTGCCGCTTGTTACATCGACCGATAATAATCGAAGAAATTTTTCCGATAGACAGCAATCGATTTTTCTGCTACTGCATCAAAAAATAACTCCGCGTCACTTCATTACACTCGCAGCCAACCCTCCAGCGCCAGTGATAAGCCTAATCAATTATGCCCATTAAATTCCCAAGCAGGAAAGGATCGCTTGTATTTTTTCCGCCAGTTGAACGCGTCGCAATTACTTAAGTTCTTTTCCATGAAATCGATTCGAGGTCACTTTGTCTAACGACATTGATCCCTTGGAAGTTCTGTAACGAAAGAAGCTCTCAGGATAAATGACTCAATTTGTATAATCCGTAATTTATCCAATATTACTATATGGGTAATTAAGAATTAGTTTTTGATTCAGGAATTGTTCATATACTTAACACCACAATTTTGGAGATCTATTTTTATTCAACTATAACGTGTGAACTATGCGGTGTTAAACTAATTCAGAATAAATCATTGAAGGAAAAAGGCGATAATTTTCCAAGAAAACATAATTTTAATTACTTTGGAATTGAATAAAAAAGAAATATGGTTTATTTGGTATGGTATTGATTACCGGTTAATGGAACAAAAAGTACATCGATACACTAACTAACGATACAGATCCCGTATAGAACAGTATCAGTCAACGTGAACTTCTAATGCGTCATAATTAACCACATCCATTTCTGTATAATATTTGATGTATCATTATTGTTTCATATATTCGAAGTACATACAAAATAATCGATCTTCACAGGAGTAATACCGCTCATACTATTATATGTACAGTATTTACTTTCCTACGTATACATTCTGCGTCGCTTTGATTCTGTTTCCGTGCTTATAGGCCACCCATGCGATGTTTTGAAAACATTGCGTTACTGATCTAGTTCTACGGATGAAATGGATATTAAATTTCTGGTCGTTTGCACAATACTGTTTACATGATATATCGTTTACGTAGGTACTTCTCTTTCCACTATGCGTATTCCATCCCTTACTCGCAGACACCCACCCACCCATTATTTAGTTTGACTAAAACATTAGCGCAACAATCTGTGCGGTTAGGCCAAAATTAACTTGAGCCACAGTGTATACATAAACAGCATATGTATAGTAGCGGGTGTTCACATCACTTGGCCTTTCTTACTAGATTTCAAGTCTTTCACTACTTCAGCTTCCATTTAACGTGTCGAATGCAACCCTATATCGTGGTTATCGAATAATCGCCTATGGTCGAGCTTGTTCTGCACACAATTGTGTCTTTGTTTCTTTTCATTACAGGCTACTACTGACAGTGGTCGTCAGTCGACACTCAATGCAGTAATTTGGGCTCGTTTTAAAATGTTTATTTTTAAATAATTATCCCTATTACTGCCAGCGCACTTACGAAGCGGTGGTTACCAAGAACTAAGCCTATATTTGCCAAGAGTTCAAAGGTCCCCTATCATGTGTTGGTGAAAGATTTTTGAGTTGTTAAAAGCGACGTTGTTGTGCCAATATTGTACTATGTATTCATTTCAGACTTCAGCACCCCGGGGCCATATTCGTTATCTGCCTAGCTCGTTTCATTCCAAGTGTGAATTACGCCCTGTGAGAAACTCTATAGGATTTCTGTAACGTTAGGTTTCGTCTTATGTACCGTTGTAATTTCAATTATAGTACTGAAGCTTAGATAATAAGAGGTCGCCATGGCTATGAGTGGCCTATTACATACATACCCTCGGACTATCCTATCTTCTGTTGCCAAGATTTAGTCTTGTAAAATTGTTAACTGCTCGTGTGCTTTTATCTGCAAACTGTAATATGCAGTTAGAGTGCAAACTCGCTCCGTTGTTATAAACGCATTAGCTATGAGAACGCACCTCCTTGTTTCTCACGATATGATGTCTCAACGTAACTATATAAATGCTATAGATATCTAGATAAAAAATAGATAAAAATTATCGTAATGTTATAATAGAATGCACTGTGTATTATTGCAGTTGATGGTATATCTAGATATGAAATCCATGCTTAAACGTTTTCCTCTTGGGTCAAAATGTGCGGTGTGGGACACCTATGGATTCAGAGAAGGGGAAATATATGCTCTCCCGCCAGCCCCAATTTTTACCTTTGTTCACCATTGAAAAATGATCACATCTGAGACCGCTCCCAGTTTTATCCTTCTGTACAATTTTATTTCTCAAGTATATTCCAACTGTCCAAAGATTTTCGGACAAGTAGACTTTATTCCATCTAGGCTGTAATCCAGGAATTTTTGAATCCTACATGATCGCTATTTATTGCCTTTCTTACAGACAAGTCTATCATCCAGTCTGGTTTTTAGTATGATATTTATTGTAGTTAGTTTACGTTTACATTTCAAAAGCATGTACAGCTAAAACGTCGTAACGTAATACGTTTATTTCAAGCGTTTACACCGGCCTGTCTGGCGACTCTTAACATCATCGCGGTGCATAATTGAACGTTCATTGTAATTAAAGGACTGCCGTGTACATAGTGGTCGGCGCCTTTTGTTAACTGCTGTGTGTATTTCCATGAACCTTATCGATGTCGAACTCTTTATAACTCTGATACCAAAGTGTGAAACGCTATATGCGGCCCATTTCAGTGGGAGTGTGTGTTCCTTACTGGTTGTTTTTATTAGGCCACGCGATACTACAGTACAGTCATTTATTTGATCCAGTTTAACGTTCGATGTGACCGGAAGCCGACTAACATAAACACGAGTCAGGACGTACAAGCCGTTATGCCGACGGGTTAATTGCTCTGCGATCACTAGAGAATATGTTCGTTGCTACGTTAGAAATTCATTTGCCGTCGCTGGTTCAAATATAAAGTTGACGTCATTGCAATAGTTCGCTTATTACGGATCACTTCCTTTATCCATCTGGCTAACCGGGGAAACGGGAAACCGGTGAAAGGGTTTGAGGAAACGTACATACCCTATGATATAAAACGAACTGATGAATTAATATGGGACAACAGTTGGTATTTTCAAATAGACGATGTCGGCGCTGTACTAGATGTACATCAGTACATGTACAGTAATATATTTGATCCTTGAACCATAATTTTACAACCCCACGGTTGAGCAGTGTGAAATTAAATCGCACGACGCACGACTCCTGAATTCCAATTATTTGGACGTGAAAACATTAAGGAATTTCGACTTAATCTAAAGCTTGCCCCTGTGGGCCAGATGCATCCCACAATAATGCATGAATAAAGAAAACCCCAGTCCGGATGAGATGAAATTCTACTTAGGCCTCTCTAACGCCCCTAGTTGTCAAAAAAGGAATCTTGATGATTGTATACATATAGTTAGAGTTTTCCCGTTCAAGATTTAGTCGCACTGCTAGTAACTTATAAAGGGTTTGGCAGCTTTGGTTTGTTTACTTGTGTTATTAAGAACATTACTGTATTTATCTGAGGAAAGAAACACACCTGTAAAACTGGAATCAATAGTGGCAATGCTTTGCAGCTGTAAAATGTTCTGTTGTTCATGGTGGCCTACTGCTTCCGTAGATTTAAATAAAAATATTGTTAAAGAATAGAAGGCTATGGCAGGCAGATTACTAGCCTGTGAAATGACTGTGGGTCATTTTTGATTTGGTAGCGCGAATTACAGGACAATTTCCTACAGTGACGTCTGTTTCAGCTTTCTATGGAAGTAATCTGTTAAAATAGTTGTCCGTTCCGTAAATTTCCTTCTCGCAAGCCGAACTATACTAATTTTAACATTGTCGCATCGGTGTTCCCGAAAAGTGCCTTTTGTTAATTCTTTTTATCATCGCTACATGCCCATGCTACTTACTAGCGCCTTCAAGGGCTATTTTGAGAGCCTTCGTCAAATTATTTAAGTATCTTATGATAAGTCGCTTCCTTCCAAAGACTCGAAGGGATGACTCTACTAAAACATTACCGTAGTCTGACCAGAGAAAGTTTGTGTAGGCTTTGCAAAATTCTTTTCTTTAACGGCCGCTTCAGACACGCGCTCTACGATATTTGCGCAACAGCGACTGTGAGGAATTTTGTGGTTCACTCCAAGTGTTGATGCGATACGAAAATCAGACTGTAGGAACGAAGGTCGCTTATGGGGCGGCGCTTATTGTTTTGATATAGCTCATGGGATAACTGGTCGCACGGTATTTATTATCCGAAACAAAATGATTTTATTGTTATTGTGTGAAATGCATAATCATGTTCAAAAGAATTCTCCAATAAATGTAATTCAGATACAGTGAAATCATTTAAGTTCAAGCCATGCGGCAAATGGGTAGGATCGTGAATTTACACAAAATACCTTCCTCTGCAAAGGTTTGAATAGATTTTTGGAGTGGATGGGGTGGCGGGTTATAGCGTTCTCCTTCTGAACATCAGCCTCGCAAACCTTAGCGTACCCCTGTATCCTAAAATTCATTATATTTCAACATATTTCAATACACCTATACCAATAGTATTTGCGCTGGTGATGGTATTTTCAATTTGAAGTTAGTATTATTGAACCTAACCAATGATCCAATTCGTTGTTTTATTCACATAAAGACTGCAAGCGCCGACTTCAAAGAACTTTATAATCATCGTTCTTGTTTACGCTCGGCTACAACTAACTCCAGGAGTTGTTCCGAAGTGTGCAGTCAGTAGTTTTTATCTATATTATCTTGTAAACCAGTAGTTAGTTTATCTGGCGCATTACTTCATCTCATCACCACGAAAAAAACCACCAGATAGTGATTACAAAATATTGCTACCTGAAAAACATGTAATTCCTTAGTTATCGAAATTCGTAATTCTAATTGTACGTAATATGAAGTACATGTACTTTGTAGATATTCTCCTTCATAATTAACATGATTATACACTCCGGACGAGAGCTTAGCAGTAAATTTCATTGATGACATTCTTCAAGGTTGACGTAATTCCTGTCGTTAAAGCCCTCTGGTAAAATACGTTTACTGAACCGCTAACAATACTCGCTCCTTTACACGTTTTTTTTACATTCTGATCAATTGAAAAATATTGTTCGCTTACGGGATAGCAATTTTGGTATTACCGTTAAATATGCCAGCAAATGTTGTTGAATGATACCGTTATAATTATATAAGCTTCCGTGTTTGCTAGACTGGCTTCGCGCTATACGATAATTACATGGTTTGAAACAGCAAACGTGAACCCTCAATACCGATCTACTAAAGTGAGGTTAGAACTGAAGCGCGTGACCAACGGTAAAGGAAGCTCTAGAAAATCTACTTAAACTTCGATGAATAATTCTATTTTGGGTAAATAACTGGCCAGTTATTTAAGTTGGTGTTTAGCTTGTTCAAAATCCTATTACCCTTTGTTGTTGGATCCGGATTTGACTAATATAAGGTACACAACTTGGGCTTAAGACTCGCGTGCGTTTTCCCGATACGTAACGTTAATGACTTCTTCAGAGGCAATTATTCAATTTCGATACTGTACAGTACGATACGATACTGTATAAATGGATCTGACCGCCAACAGCTCCACTACATCAAACGCAACTCGTATGTTTGCCAAGTTCGGCACGCGATTAAACAAATTCTGGAAATTTTGGTGCGTACTACAAAGCGAATGAATTTGTGCTATAGATAAAACCTGGCCTTTACCCCTGAAAAGTAAAGTTAACCAAAACATCAATCTCGGAGTGCTTCATCATTTTTATGGGTAATTTATCTTCAAGTTCGGTTCACCGCGTTACATTTTTTCATCCAGGATTAAATCTTTTTAGGTTGGTGGTTATGAAAACCTTTGAAAAATCACTCTTGAACACTAGAGCAATTGAGATTCCATTGAAACCTTGGCATTGTTGCAGAATTCTTGTTTTGTTTGCTAGGCACAAAGTAATAGCTTCAGCAAATACATTTATTGTTTGTATTTGGAGAAGATTTTCTTTAACTAATTTTGTATATTCAGTGTTTAAATCACTCGATATAAAAGATTAACGATAAGTCCATAAGTCAGAGAGACTAGGACTTGGTTAACACTTTGTGCCGTCTGAAATTCTGTATACGCCCATATCCTGTACTCTGTGTTGGATGAATTCACAGAAGAAAAGCTTCAGTTTTGCCACACAAAGTAAATGATGCTAGAATGACCTAAGAAATAAAAGGTATCAGTTTTTTTACATTAGAAGACTCTCTATACAGTATTTATATAGCAGCTGTCGTATGGATAAAAGAAAAAATATTCTTTGTTTATTTAACTTCAAATATCCTGGGTGAAAACCCTACACTTTAATGTGAACCGTTGCACTAGTGGAGTTAATCCTGGTAGTTACTTCTTGTCGAAGTCAGTAAAGGCATATTCAATTACATAGAAATCTGTTCTCTGTGGGGTAATTATACCTGTTCTCACACTGTCGGTGTCGGAAATTTGCTTGTATATTTTAAAATAGGTAATGTGATAGTCTTGTTTTCTTATCATTAAGAACAAGGAAAGTCCATTTGATATGTTACTTACACTACTGTCTCTTGTCAGTAGATGTGCCAGTTGTATTTGTTGAAATTTTCCCGCTCCTGCAAGGTTTTAACTACCATATTTAATATTTGTATTCTTCCTCACAGGTATTAAGGTCGAGGAACCCCCTAAGAAAAACAAGGGTGAGTAGTTTTCATCTATATTCATCATACTCTAATGCAGTGGTTCTCAAAGTGGGCGATATCGCCCCCTTGTGGGCGAAAGACATACAATAGAGGGGCGAAAAGCCCGGAGGGGGCGATAGGGGGGCGATAGCGCATTCTCAAAAAGTTAGAATTATTGCGAAACTTGTTTTGTTTGTAAACCTGTGTTCCGGCAAGTCCTCGAATTAGGCTAAAAATCTCAGAACTTAAATTACTAATTATGCGTTCGCTACTTGGAAACCCTTCAATGCTTGAAACCCTTTAACCAAAATGTTTCCAAATATTGAAAAACTGGATGAAGATCACCAAGCTCATCCATCTCATTGAATAAACACCATGTATTTTGATTAGCCTACTTGTTAGATTTCTTTGTACAGTAATACAATTTTTTGTAACTTTAAATCTTTTTGTACTGCTGGGTGGGGGCGATGATGATATTTAGAGTGTTGAAAGGGGACAACGGTACATAAAAGTTTGAGAACCACTGCTCTAACCAACTGAGCTAACCGGCCGCTGCAAAGACTTAGCGATTAATAATCCTTATTACAAATAATGAATATATTTCNACTGCTGGGTGGGGGGCGATGATGATATTAGAGTGTTGAAAGGGGGCAACGGTACATGAAAGTTTGAGAACCACTGCTCTAATGCACTTGTCAGATTAATCAAAATGAGTCCATGAAATACAGCATAATTGATTGTTCGGGTTTTTTGTAAGTCGTGGGGAGTTAAATCAAATCATGTTGTACGAGTAATATGATCGATTACCAGTAGAAAAAAAACAAACTGGAACACACGAATTTGTTGAAAGATATAAAGGAATTATTCCTCCTTTTTAAGTTGAAGATCTTGATTGAACACAGTGATAAATTGAGTAGATTAGAGAATATGATAATTAGATTAGTTTTGAATACAAAAATATACTTGCAATACAGTTAATAACTGAGATATGAACTAGAAAATTTGTTTCTCAATATAATGAGTTCTTTTTGCATTTTTCAGTCCTGTTTATGTCATTCACATTATAGATCCATGCTTTTATGCATTGTGTGCCTTTGGAGCGACATGCAAAGCCTCAGAAAATGGCACCGCTACTTGCGTGTGCCCTCCGGTTACTTGTAGCGAATCGGATTCCTCTGATACCTTTGCCCCTATCTGCGGATCTGATGGTGTCACTTACACCAGTGAGTGTCGACTGAACGCACAACGCTGTTGGACTCAGCGTCGTATTCAGATTGTCTCCAGACATCCATGCTGTAAGTCATTGATTTATGTCTCTTTTATTACCATCTTATGATTCATTTGAACATTTTTTTCAAGCCCATTATCAATTGACACTTTCATACATAACTGAATCATTTCCAGTAATCTTTTTATGCAGGGCAGGCCTGAAAAAATCCGAGAAAATGAATGATGCTCTCATTTATAAAGTGGGCAATTTAGATTAGGATATTCAGAGAAAATTAAAATCTCTTTTCAAGAGGGTCTAAACACAACGCAGGTAGTTCTCCAATTTCCTAAATAAAATTTGTCCCTATAATTTCAACTGCAATATTTATTGGTAGATAATGTATTTTTCCCAAAACTAATTTTCTCTGGTCCTCTCTATATATTTTTCCAGCTATTTGCATGTTTTTCAATCAAAGTATCGCCTAATCTAGAGACAATCAACCTTCCTTGTACGGTGTTTGAATCAGAAGAAATTATGATCGTGTTACATATATTGCTAAACAGACAATTGGGCAATTATAAAGATTTATAAATTAGTATTACCGTTTCATTGTGGCATCCACTAATCTTAATCTGATTTCCTCCTGATCTCGGTATACACAGTGATTTAATGAGATCTAAAAAAGTGCTGTGTTATATTCTGTGTCAGTAATCCAGCTTTGCATTTTTTTCTTGAAGATAATGATATCTCGAATTGAAGGCCACCCATAAAGTTAAAAATAGTCTTGCAGTAGAGATAATATCTGTCTATGTTTAGTAACTGCCTTATGCAGTATAATTAGTTATTACGTTCATTCATCACGGTTCAGCCGAGCTTGTTATTCATTGTTCCCGTTTATCAGCACCCAAATGCGATAACTCGAACAAGCACACTGTCGAATGTGGAGCGGGGAAGAACAAATCGCCGACCGAACGTATGAGTCAAAATATTCGGTTGACTTTGTGTAGTTGTGCTTGCGTTTTGTAGAATTTTTTTAGACATTACTGCAGTATTTATTATTTTACCCCTAATCCTTGTGTGATGCTGAAGTATGGGATAGATTGACGTGTTGAATGCTTTTGCTGTTGTTGCTAAGGAGCATAACTGTATAGATAATATTGTGGTTTGTGAACCACTAAGCACTCGATTATTCGAATTCTTGCATGACCTGTTGTTTGTTGCTTGTTTTCAGATTTACGTAATTTTTTTTTGCTTGAGCGGTAGATTTTTTAGCTGTTGTCAGCTTACTTACTTGTGAAGTACATATTTAAAAAAATTATTTATTCATGGCATGGTCACATTTATAAAATATACAATAGTACCTCTAGTTGAAGGCTGTATCCAGTATATTGTAAGACCAAGTATTAATATTCTCATTATATTGTTATCAGATAAGAACCCCTTTGTATGATATTTGTATAAATATTGGTTTTGCTATTTATTAGTTGGAGTCTCCTCAATATTATATACCTGAGAATTTATTTGTATCGAGTCCCCTCTTTGTCTATCCTGCTAACTTGTGTTTATTGCTGTGAGGTTTCTTTGATGTGGAATGAAGTGTACTCTGTAATCTTTGGCAAGTATTATTCCTTCCCGACCTTAGGTCACACTTCACTCAAGAGTTCTTTAATATTAAATCCTGCAGGAGATGCCTGAAGATGTTAAATATTTGCTCTGTATTAATACTTGATCCATAGTACTTTAGCACATAGTTACCTCTCAACAGGAAATAGGAGTCATGGGGAGCCACACAAACTTATCAGTGTGTTTGTGTGGTCCTTCCATTTTTCCCTCATGTTCAACAATTATTATCGATAGTTATCTTATTTACAGAGAAAAGTTTTTACCATCTATGGAATCAACCTCCTTGTCGGTGCATGTGATGTAGAAATCTTTATCCTCTCTGTTCAACTATTCATTTAGTGTTGTACTTCTGGGTTTGGTTAAAAAGATAGAATGAAAAAAATATTCTATTTGATGAAGCTGTTGTAAATGCATTAGAAATTTTTTGGAAAGGAATTTTCTGTAGTTAATACCTAATTGCAGCTTTACATATAGTTTATTATCTTATCGTTTTAATTTATTTTTTTGTATTCTTTAAGGTCGAAATACTTTCTGTAGATATAGTATTGCCTTGTGCTTGATAATTCAGAGTGTATATTGACAGTTGTTAATTTGTATGCCCTGTAAAATCACACTAGTATCCAAGTAGTATTCTCTAGTGAGAGGATAGACTTAATGTGTAGTTAGTAGATGATAGCGTAATTATTATTATAATGAATACTTATTCATTAAATTCTTCTTATCAGCACCGGTGATTGAAAACGATCCATGTGAGACGACTAAATGCGGCAACATGGCAGAATGTGTCGTTGAAGAAGGGCATGCTAAATGCCAGTGTCCCAGTTGTGGAAATAATAAACCGCACCCAGTCTGTGCCTCGGACCAGAAGTCATACCGCTCCATGTGTGATGCGAAACGTGCTGCCTGTCTAGGAGCCCGAGAGCTTAACATTCTTAGACGTTCACCTTGCAGTATGTATCTCTGGTTTCCCTATTTTGAACTGCTAGAGATTTCTGGTGTTATGTATTTTATTGTAATACCTTATTCAGATCCCTGTGAAGTGTACAACGAAGAAAAGAAAACTTTTGACATAAAATGTGACGGTTTATGTGCTTTGAATGGATCTCATGTCCCACAATGCTGTGACGCCTTACCATGTGAAGAAGCCGATAAAGCAGGCCCTATATGTGGTAGCAATGGTCGTACATACATTTCCGTATGTGCTATGAAGAGATATGCCTGCAAAACTGGTAATGTCATCACCCAGGTGGCAACAGAATCGTGTCCAACGCCTAAAGGTAACTTTTTAACCTGAGCAATGAAGAATTGTTTAGTTATTGTTAACCTTAGTTTACTTTGTTTATCTTGATAACATCCGTTCTCTCGCTTCTTCAAGTTCACCACTGTGAACTATTGTCCTCTGTTTTTGTAACCAAGATAAGACCGTTCAATTGTAAAAGTCATTGTTTGTTTGTATAAAAATAATTATAAACTCCTTCATGGAGTACTGTCGTGGTGGTACAGTGAATTTTCTTTGTGTATAAAATCCCTGTTTGCATAGGAAGTAAAGAATTCACTAATAAAGCTCATTTTTGTCCTTTTGATTGATTAATTGAGAAAGCAAAGAATGAGTTGCAATCCATAAAATGGTTTTGATTATCCATGTTCTCAAGAGGTTATTGTGGGTTGTTTATATTTCAAATCTAGAAATTTAAATATCTATAATATAATTGTATTTCGTTATGAATCTAACAGAGGCAACAATAGTTCGTGGTTCTGCAAGTATTGCTGCTGATGGAAAGTGTCCTGGTAACTGTGTAGAATCATCAACCGAATTTATGGAGTTTAAATCTAATTTGGAGCGTATGGTGAATAAGGTAATGGTCGAAAGTAGCATTGTGAGTATTGATACTACAGATTATTCAAATATTCTTTGGAGTTGATTATTGCAATACTGTTGCCCTTTATATTTGATTTCACGTTAATTGGCTCAGGTCAAAGGTGTGAACTGCTATAAAGAATTGTAAGAAGGAAAAAAACTAAAGTAAATAAATAAAGCTACCCTCTATTCTTGGCTAAAGAAAATCCTTTCTAGTTTTATTCATACAAGTAAAAGTGAAAAATTTTAGTCCTTGAAAAATGGTGAAAAGGGTGTAGTAAAAGTTTATTAGTGTATTTTCCATTTGACTGTAAGTTAAGCATTACTCTATTCCACTACATCAAATATAATACATAGGTTTTCCTATGCTTGTTTGTGCAATTATAAATTTCAAGGTACACCTCTTATTCTGAGCAAGAAATAATGTAATTAGTGAATACCTATGATAATCTTCACCATGATTTATTTATTTTTCGTAGAATCTGAACAAAAAGAATGTTGCTGATATTGATGCAAGAATGCTGGATGGATTTAAAATTGATGAAGTTAGACCAGGAAGTGCTGTTCTTGTGTATAGGTTTGTTAAAATCCATTTCTATAGGTTTATTTATGGCTTATAAGCCTCAGGGCTCTCTGGTATGTGTTATGAAAATCCAGACAGTCGATAGAAATTAAACTTTCAGCAGGAAATCCTTCAGGAAATGTTTTATCAGCTTAACTTTGTGCGTCTTTGCCGGCATTTGTTTTGTGTCCAAAGGCAAAATTTCTGAATTATTTCTTGCATACGGTTAAGTAAATAAAACACATAGTTTAACTACGTTTTCATTAAGATAAGAGTTTCAGATAAATGTTCTTTTGTTATAATATCAAAGGTTGAAAAAATTATTTTTTGTGCTCAATTTTTTTCAGGAATATATTGAATGCATTCCAGTGTTATTGATTCCTGTAAATGTATTTTATTTTCTGGATTTGACATAATGTAGTGAAAATTATTTTTTTTTGACATTTTGGAATGTGTAAAATAGAGGCATGCCAACATAAGAATATTTAACTGCATTGCTTTATCCCTTTAGAAAACAGTGCTATTCACGTTATTATTTTTGTTGTCTCTTTCTTAAGAATCAATTGATTTATCGACAGCTATAAAATTCCTTTTGTTACGAAGAATCCACTTCAAGCATTATAGACGTGAAAAATACGATCTTTCCGATCTGTGTTCACTGCTTTCCCTGTGTTTTCTGTTACTACCCAGATTTCAATGCGATATTCAATAAAGGGAACATTAAACCATTCATTTGTCAATGAAACTTGTTGTTTATATTTTCAGTGTAACCATGACCTGGGCTAATCAGCCTATAAGTGAAGATTTTATTCCTGGCATGGATTCATTGTGGGCATTTGAACGACTACATGACCCTGCACGTGGTGTACTGAAGCAAGCAATTAAAGCGATGAAAGTCACATACGTTTCCTACAAAAATCCAGTTGATGACTTCTTGATTGAAAGTATGTAGTGTATCATGTGTATATGTGGAGTTTTTTATCGGTTTAATAAATATTACTCTAATGGAATATGTTTATTTGAATTCAAGTTTCTATGTATTTTATGTGATATCATTGTGTCATTGAGTACTCAATCTGCTATCTTTTACTTTCGTTTACAGGCGTCTGTGGTCCCTTGCAATGTCAAAATGGAGCTGGCTGTTCAGTGTCACTTGATAACAGGGGTGAATTTCGATATGCATGCGAATGCTCAGCGCTCGGTGATGCCAAACTTTTGCCTGTGACGATGGCTTGCAAAGTAGCAAACAATAATAGAACTTATGACAACCGTTTGTCTGCCAGGCGGGCTTCTTGTTTCGCCAGAGCGTTCTTAACATTCATGGATGCATGTGATGGTAAACCACCTTTAAAACATAGCATATACTAAAATAAATTTTTACTCAAGGCCTAGTTACTAGGCCCTAGTACCTTGTAAAATTGACCAAACTAAACCTAACTATACTTTATAGCAGTTGTCAAAGTGTATAGTGGTAGAATACAAGTCTAGATTTGTAAAAATCTAATATACAATGGCCAATGGGTAATGTAAACTCTGTGATACAGTCATCACGTTTTTGTATCATACATCATTTGTATTCCACTTCATTTGATGTTGTCTGATTATATTCGTTTCCTTTCATCTAAATGTTGCATGTTGTCATCTGCAATATTTCCTCAATATCCTTTTGGTAGAATAAACTAAATAACATACATTCTGCATCACTAAGAAAAATCTGATAACTCATGTGATGATACAACCTGTCCGGTCAAGGGGAGCACTTGCATCGTGACAGATGGTGTTCCTTCCTGTGAATGTGTAACTTGTTCTGAAGAGTTCGATCCAGTCTGTGGCTCGGACAAGCGGACTTACAAGTATGAATTTCATCTATTTGATTCTGATCTGAACAGTTTATTTATGGTAATGCTATATTTTATTTATCACTACTTACCATTACCAGGAGCATTTGTCACATGGAAAGAGAGATGTGTATCCATAGAACCTCGATAACCATGAAAAGCGAAGGAATGTGTGGTAAGTGACTTATTTTTCAATATGTTAATGGTTAGTGTTAATGTTAAGAAGAAATAACTTTCACTTCAAAATACGCTCCATATTTAAAATACTCTTATTCCTTAGTAATATCTTGCTGTTAGAATACTTATAGTTGTTTAGCAATTACATATATTAAGTAATTACATACGCCCTATTTTTTGAAATAGAAAGTCAGTGTGATGAAATTTATTGCCAAAACGGTTCACAGTGTGAAGAATTGGCACAAGGAACTGCACTGTGCAGCTGCCCGACGAAGGTAAGGAGGCTTTTACCCAATTGAAATATATACGGGATACAGGAACTCCACAGGATATAACTTCCTGATTATAAATTTATTTATGTTATTCAATCAATTATAATGTTATGGATCTTATTATTAAAATGGCAAGCAAAGTGATAAATACTGAACTACATCTATTTTAGTGCATAGAAGTGTATTCGCCTGTTTGCGGCTCTGACGGAAAGACCTACGACAATGAGTGTTACTTGACATTGGCTGCTTGCAAGATAAAATCCAACATTAGTGTTGTCCAGCAACATGCTTGCGGTATGGAACTTTTAAAATATGAATTTAACTTTTATGTGTCATTCTTGAAGGTGTTACATAAACTAAGTATTCGGGTGTGCCCGTAAAGTATTAAGTATTATGAATAGTTGCTTGACAACTTTTACAAACAAAGTATGGTAGATTTAGTGAATGGCAATGTGTACAGTGATAATAAACAAAGTATCACCCTAACGCGGTAAACTATAAGTACATTACTACCATGAATTCATGCAACCATGTTGCACATGCCTATATTATAAATGTGCGCATCAGTTTTGATGAGTAGCACATCAAAAGTAAGTAAGATCAAATTTTGAGTCATTTATATAGGGGTCTGCTGATTGAGTGTATGATGCATTAAAATGTTTGTGGTGGGAAAGGAATTCAAATACGGATTCTAAGTCTGATATAGTTTACCATGCAATTTGGGCCATGTTTCAGCTGTCAAAATTCTGAGTTCTTTTGCATCTTGCTGCATCTGCGTAGGTGTAGAGTGTGATCTATTTTATCATTGAACCCTAACTATCTAGAGTGAAATTGTTGTGACACTCTCCCTGAATGTAATTCGCTTCAAATCTCCTGTTGCAACAATGTTAGAATGACAAATCAAACACAAAAAGTTTATATTCGATTGTGACATTCCTGTGATTGCTCAGGTTTACACAAAATGTTGGGAAAGAATTGTAATAAAGTGAGAGGAGGTGTATCCCAATTGAAATCAAACATCATAAATTATTTCGCAACCACTTTACTCTGTTGATATTTCAGAAAAGTATACTCACTTTCCGTTTGTTTCTATTCTGACACTTCTTCACTTAAACAGCATAAATTTTAATTGAAATAACACATGCCTTGTAAAACTGCACCATCATTCAACTGTGATTCAAGATTAAAAGCAATATCCAGCGTACATCATACATTTATACATTCCAAAGTTTACAAGAAATCTTTTATACTTTATTCAGATGATAGTGCATTACCTGATGAAATGGGTTCAGGAGAATCTGAAGGATCTGGTGAAGCTGATGAATGTGGATGCAGATTTGGTGCAGTCTGTGATGACACAACTATAGACGATGAAGATTCAAAATGTGTCTGCTTACTCAAATGCACCAAGTGCGTATATTGCAACTTAATATCACATGTGATTTGTTGAAAATATGGTATGAGAATATGAAAGACATAATGAAGTATAAGAACATTTTATTTTAGTATATTCTACATACATAATTCTGTTGAAGGAACTTTCAATACAACCAGACTGAGCTTAAAATATTAATAGTGCGCATGTGCCGAAATTAGGGATTTATTCTTGGCTGTTTATTCACAAAGTTACAGATAATATACATCAATTATTTCTTTTCAGTAAAGATCATAGTATTGTACATTCAAATGACATCATCCATTTTGCTATTACTTCATGGATTTTACACACTCTTGATTGCAATAATAAGTGTATTTTGTTAAAAAGTTCTTATGCAAACTTTGCAGAGTTTTTGGGCCATCGATTTGTGGATCTGATGGAAAGACTTACAACAGTGAATGCGAAATAAAGACGGCACAATGCAAAGCACAGAAACTTATAACAGTTGCTTCGAAGGGACCTTGTGTTGGTGAGAGTGGGTCAACTGAACATAGTGTTACACAGTAGCTGACTAACAGTTCAGTAAATTACCAATTCAATTTTCAGAGCTTTGCGCAACTACTAAATATGGATGCTGTGAAGATGGAATGACAGTTGCTCTTGGTAGAGGAATGGCTGGGTGTCCAGGTATCTTGATTTTATTTAATGTTTTTTGACATCTTGTTTCTTTTGTTTGTTTATTTGATGTTTAGTTGTGTATCCTTGTTGCTATCCTATAATTTGTGAAGGAAATTTATTTACTGATATTTAGATGAATCATTTAATGCATGGCTAAGTAAACAGTTTTTAAATTCTAGTTTTATACTCTCTTTTCCAGAATCATGCAAGTGTAACTCATATGGGTCTTTCAGCACCACTTGTGATCCTGCTTCTGGTCAGTGCGTTTGCAGACCAGGCGTCGGAGGATTGAAATGCGACCGCTGTCAACCGGGATTCTGGAATTTTCATTCTGTAGTCGGAAAGAGAACAATAGGATGCATGAGTAAGTAGAAAATCTTCACTGATATTTACAGCGAAAAAATTTGGCGGATCCTTTGTGGAATCGGAGATTACCTGTTATTTTATTCTACAGACTGTCGCTGTTACGTGGGTGGTTCTGTGCGAGATGATTGCGACCAGATGACAGGACAGTGCACGTGTGTAGGAGGTGTTACTGGCGTCAAATGTTCAAAATGTGTTTCTACTGACCAATGGGTCACTCCGTTTGGTTGTAATGCTGGTTAGTATTTACAGTTAGATGTATATTGATATCCATCTATATATCTTCTTGCATGCATAGCCTTCATATTATCTGAAGTTGCAAGGTCTTATGTCTAACCGTACAATTGGATATCAAACTCAGTTAACAAAATTTATGTCAAGAGCAGCAGCATATATACTCGGGTATAAATCGATTTATAAGTCTAGTGTATCGATTTACCCATGTTTTTGAGAGTAATGGACCTTTATCGACCATAAAATATAAAATTATATGAATTCTTTTATATCAAGATGATTCAAGCCAGCCACCACTGCCTAAGTCTTGTGACGATCTCAAATGCAGATACGGTCAGGAATGTGTCGCGACCAGGAATGGTCCTGCGTATGTCATGTGCCAATGTCCACCACTCTCATCCTGTTCTGGGTACTCAGATGGCAAGGTAACTTCTGCTTTTTCTGATCTATAAATATCTGATCATTGCCGGTAATTCCTGCTGTTGCTAAAAATTTCAATGAATAATTTCATTTGGAATAATATTAACAACTTAGAACATGGCAGAGCTATGTAGTCAAATAAGGGGAAGATTTTATAGATTTTTTTTATCTTATGTGCCATAAAATATTGTAAGTGCCTGAATAGGAAAATAAGTACAGTAAGATGGAAATAATTCTTATTTATATTTAATTAAGCTTTATAAGCCTTCGCATCTTCATCACTAGCTAGCATCTTTGCTTCTGAGCCATCGTAGCAATAGTTCTTCTATTTCTATGAAATAATGTGCAATTATATTGTTTAATTTGATGATTATAGAACTATGCTAGAACAAATCATCTTTACACTTTCATTGATCGCTTTTGCAGTGCCATGAACTTAAAAAGGCAAGTTGTAGCATTAAAATCACACTAGTACTGTAGTGCATGATTTTACCTGAGTCATGACCACACATCACCATTAGAACACAAACCAAGTTAGAAATGCATAATTGCTTAGCAATATCTATTTTAAAACACGCTTTCATTTATTATTGTCACTACGGTTCGAAATTACCTATATGGCTAGAATTTTCCAATGAATATCCATGTATGGACATAAATTTTTCATCCAAATAATCCAAAATCATCTTTTTTCCATTGTGTGATTTTTTAATCAATCGATTTCAAATTTTGGAATGATTCACTATTATAGCTTGCTGGGTTTATACACATGATATTTTCTTATTTTCGTTTATAACTTAATATTGTTCTTAGTAATATTAACAGCCATATACAAAAATATGTAGTTTATGTACACTATTTAATACTACATAGTTTTCTTTTTCAAAATTCACTTTATTTCGCAATATAATTTTAGTGTCTGCAAGAATTGACACCTAAAATTAAGCATGATTGATTCTGTATTTTTTGTTGTTTTCAGTATAATACTCTTTCATCTTTTTTTACTACAGATGTGTTACTAATATTGGAATAACTATATCAATAGATGGTTACAGTATATAGCTCAAATTTACAATGATAAATTCAGACAAATACAATATACTTTTGATATGTGATTTCCTAGGAATTTGAAATGACGGTGTATGGAATTATTTTTTCTGCTCGTTGTAGGTCTGCGGTTCAGATGGCATAACCTATGCAGATGAATGTCATATGAAAGTAGTTGCCTGTAGACGATCTGTTGTTATCACTGTTATAGCTAATGGCCTCTGTGAAGGTATTATTCAACCAGTTTTTCAAGTTTTTTAGGCACAGTAAAATAATGCACTACTGTATTACCATTATTTCTTTTGATTACTTTTAGAATATTTTAAAGAATTGAAACCTGTGATACCACCACTTATTGAACCAACCACTTCGACAGTTACCACCATAACCACTCCCACTGCTACAACTCTAAAAGCAGTCATTTCAACTACAATAGAAATCCTGTCGGTGAGAACTGAAGAAACAGAAACAGAAGGTGAATAGGAATTTACTCTGTACTGATGGCTTGTGAAGATAGGTAGAATTCTATACCACGATCAGTGCTAGAATTAGCAACTGTGGTATCTAAATCAAGCAGATATAATATACTTGAATACTAATATACCGAATACTCTCTAAGTAGTTCACAATAATCTCTGAATGACAATCTTAATTGTTCTTAATCGATTTTTCTGAATTAAATATTCTTGATCAAGTGAGAGTAGTTGCGACAATAACCTTCCAAGTTCTGTTTCACAACATGCGGATAAGATTTTAGGTGTTAGGGATTTTACTACTAACCTTATTGTGGAAACTTATGTAAGTGCTGGATCCAATTTGGTGGAATCTGTAGAATGATCCTGACCTATCTGATCAAACTCTATATCTGTACCTCAGTACCTAGAATGATACTTATTTAATATATATATTTACTTAAATTTATAGAGGGAAGCGGTGTAGAATTCACTACTACATTGCAGACAACTATTGATGATGAAGATGGGGATATGGAGTTTTCTGGTGATGAGGTAGATAATTTATTAACTTATAGAATATGCTAGGCATAGTATTAAAGCTTTAAAAAACATTCATATTGTTCAACAGGGACTATCTGGTGAAAATACTGCTGGAAATATGGTATCCGGTATGTAACCTTCTTTTTCAGCTATGTTGCTTTGCTTTTTAAAACCATATTTAATTCTCAGATTCTCAGTAATATAATTCTTATATTTCATTCATTTTTATGATATTACTACCTACTATATTACCTTATTAATGTTTTGTACCTCTTACATGCTTTTGCAACACAGTGGATACGGACTGGTTATTACTTGTTGTGTGCTGATAAATGTTGTGTTAGTGATGTGTGTGATTATGTCTGTGTTCTTCATCCATCATTCTGTTCATTCCCCCCCTGATTAACCTAAGGTACAGTGATGGGAACTATTCACTGAATATATTTTCAGATCCAATGGATTTGCCAGCTACATTAGTACTCAATGTTCCGAACAGCTTCCCAGCAGGAATGCAAATGAACGATCCAGAATTTCTAGCTGAGAATTCTGCCCTGATGAAAGCACAGGTATTATTTATAGGAAAACTTACCAACAAACATATCCTATCCTATCCTTCATATCCTAGCGACTGTAAGCTTGGGTTCATCTTATTTTTATCAGGCTAACTACCATATTATCGAAAATTTTTATTCCCTTAATCTTTTGGTTCCAAAGTTAGAGGTTACAATCATCCTATGTCATTACACAAATTAAATGTATATATTTATTATTCTTATTACTTTTGTCATCAATAATCGATATGTTGAGTCAAAATATTAAGTCGTAACATACGTAATAATAACACGTAATAATGCAGCTATTGCTTAAAACTATACTATTGAAAAGTTTGAAGAACATTTCTGTATGTATTATAGTAGATAATGTTTTATTCAGATTTCTCAAATTCTCAAACTCCAAAAGCCTATGGAGGGAATTTCTATCAAGTCTTTGGACATGGTGAAAATTGATAACGAGGGCATGACAATGAAAGTCGTATTCAGTGTTCCCTCCAAAGAAAAAAAAGCCATGCTTCGACAATTTCTGTCATATTCACCGGGTCAGAGCTGGACTTTCGAAGAGCCAGGTATTCTATGATTGCATGATGTGTGTGAATACTTGTAGTTTGCATTTTATAATTTGGAAAAGTATCGCGTGCTACTGCTTTCGCTTTTCCATAGATTTTAGTAATTAGTAGATCATTTGAATAATTATCCAATAATTATAATACACAACCGTAAGCAGGCATATAGAAATCTTGAATTTCTAGAATTCTTTTTATAAATGCTATTGAATTGATCTCATCTGAAATGTCACACTTGAATAATTACATCATCCGAAGAAAGAGCTCAATGGCTGATCTCCAGATTTTATTGATTGTTACTTGTATTAAATAGAAGACGGGTATATGAATAACTTTTTAATTTTAATTTTTAGCTTAGTTTAATTACCCAATGAAAATTTTTATTTAATGTTTTGAAGTTTCTATTCCAATTAGCCATTCCCAGCTTTCTACAGATCTCAAGATTTTATGTAATATTTGATTAAGTTATCTTTTAATCTCTCATTTAATGAATTGAAGAAAAATAATCCCTATTTTCTTGGGTAAGTTTTGGTAAAAGCAAAACTGATCCAAATGCGATTGCCAAAATATCTTTAAGTGTAATTCTAAATCGTGTTGTTATTTTTAATTCGTTTATTGTAATTCGCTTTATAATCACTTGATTCCAGGTAATTTTTTGCTGTTATAGCTGAAGTGACCATTTTGCAGTGTTTCTTTTCTAATCCTTCATTATTTTGTTTTTACTTACCTATCAAGTATTAAGTCATTGTTTTTATGTAACTAGTTTTTGATGAAGGTAATTCCGGATAACAATCAAGTAACATGTTTTCTCTTAGGAATTATATATTCTAAGAAAGTGCTACAGGAACTTTTAGCAGATTAATGACATTACTTTGTCCTCATGTAGTCTTGTATATTTATTGTTTCCAATTTTAATGTACTGCTGTAGTGCCTCGGGGCAATAACATAAATTTTTTATTAATCTAACTCTTCCATAAAGATGTAAGCACAAACTTTTTATTCATACTTGTACCACAAAGAGTATCGCAACAGATACCTAGTTCATAATGACAACTAAGCAAAATGAAATAAATTCGATTAAGTGAAATCCAGTGTGTTATCACGAACTTTCTGTCCGAATTCATCAAAACAAGATAGAAGAATGTTTCTACTTACCTGTAGTTATGATTGCTTACCTGTTTTATTGCTGAATTATATCTAATACCGCTTATATAGATTCCTTTCCCCCTGATTTTCTGCTTGCTTGCTTTACTTTCTGTTTGTGCTCAGATATAAGTGTATGAAATGCATGCTGGCTTAACCAATGGTAGTATAATGATGCTGACTGGCTGGTAACTAACAACTTCCTTAAAATTGTCATCAGTATATTTCAACTGTTGCAATGTTTGAGGTCCTTCTTTCTTGATCTCCATTCAGCTGTGGTTGGCAATAATATACCTAATCAACTGAATGGACTGTCTATATATAGCTTTGTACTATTTCTAATGCTGCATGCATATGTGAAGCTGGCTCATGGCATGTTATCATTGCGCTACACTCCATTTATAAGAATTAATTTATCATAATACAAACATGGATGCATTAGGGCTAACATGTATAACCTACACTCATAAAACTATTTCTCATTTCCATTGATACACAAAATCTTACTATTAACGCAAAAGATTGGCCTTTTAATACCCTACTCGAAACGGGTACCGATGATTTGATTTGCGATCCTATCATTTCAAAAATAAACCTCCTATACTAATTTTTAACGCTAATAACCTCCAACAGTCCTCAACCGAGGTTTTTCCATTTAATCTCAAGTCAGGAAGGGTTTTGTAGGTAGTGCGCGACAACAAGCGTCGGATTTCATGAAGAATCCAACCGAGAACACTCTATATGCCAAAGCCATGGCTTCTAAATCTCTTGAAAAATTCTTATGTAAGTAGATTGGTTGAATAGTTGAACAATTTTTATTGCACTGCTTTGCAATTCGAGTATTTTCTTTCTGGGGTTTTCGCTTTGCTTCCTGGAATATGGTTCTTTCTTGTCTCCTCTCTCTCTCTCTCTCTCTAACACTTACATGTATTGTTTTGCACATACATTTTGTTTGTTGTGTGTCTTTGCCTCCACTAATCTGCACTAAATAATGTGTTCTGTTTCCTTGTTATGAAATGAACTTACTGTATGTTAGTGTAACATGTGATGCAAGTATTTTGATAATAGGTCCCTCTAATAACTAGTTTGAAACTGGGATTGCATATAATTTCAAGTGAAATAGAACATTATTGTGTTAAGCCCTTTCTCTATCTTTTTTTATTTTGTCTAGGCATATCTGATGACATGTTATAGATATTATACAAAATACATAATACTAGGCCTATGGTACTCTGCCAATGGTCCCTAAATATAGTTATATATTCCATTGCATATTGTAAATAAAACTTTCCATGTAATGTATTAGAATGTTTTCCTTTTCTATTTTCTCACCATCTCTGTGTGCGTTTATTCAAATTCAGCAGTAAAACAAGGTTTGGAGTTATAAAAAATGTTATGATTTGATTTTTAAGTTGTGATCAATACACTGTATCCTCACTTTGTCCTCACATTTGATTTATACCTAACAATGAATAAATCTCTCATGAAAATTGTTTTTCTATGTCAGGACTGGTGGAAAGAATGCATTTTTAATCTCATACTGGAATGGAAAACCTTCCAGACACAATTTTGATTTAAAGCACATGAAAATTTATCTGCAAGAATAATAAACTTCCATCAGCCCTCTCATATTTTTTGTGTGCTTACAACTTTTCGAATGATGATATACTAAATTTTGCATTAAACTGATTTGAATTTTCCAGCAGACGCGCCAAATGCGAAGCCAGACACTTCATCCTATCGTGAAGGTAATGTTCACTTGGTTTACTTATGAATTTTGTAACACCTAATTAACGGTAGAAATTTGAATGCATTTTAGGAGATGATTGGGACATACCGCAATTGGGAGGAACTTCATATTTGGAATTTAAGAAAATGTCTGCGTATAGCGCTGTCACGATACATATGAAGTTCAAAACATCTGACCCCGAAGGGTTGCTCTTATACAGTGGACAAAAGGAAGGAATAGACTTTATCTCCCTCTCTATTATTGGTGGATTTGTTGAGTTTAGGTATGCCAGCCCAAGCAATTCAAATTTGATATATGTTTTAGTTTGAGCAAATGTGAATTTTTGGAATTTTATTTGAATTAGATATTAGTTACAGCGGTATTTTTGCATTATTTTAAATTACCTGCTTTTTAATTACCCAACCTATATATTTATGTAATCAATCTTATTCTATTACAAGGTTCGATACTGGCTCTGGTCAGTTGTCTCTTCGTAGTGCTGTGCCTGTCAATGATGGTAAATGGCATGATGTTATATCCAGAAGAAACAGAAGAGAAGGCATGCTTACGGTGAGCATAGAGTTTTGTGTAGTAGGGTTGAAATGATATTTTCCATCACTAAGTTTGACATTGTATGATTTTATGTGTAGGTTGACAACGAACAAGAAATTTCTGGAAATTCTCAATCTGGTACAACTGGCCTGAATCTGGACACTAGTCTGTTCATAGGTGGTGTCATGAATTCATTACAAGACAAGTAAGAATTTAGAACTATGAACAAATAATTTCTTTTTCTCGTGATATATTACTGATCAAGCAGTCTTCTCTTGCATTCGATGACTCTCTCTGCCAGTATCCAGGTCCACATAAGATTTTAACATCGTTCTATCCTTACACATTGTATTCGAAGTTGCAGTTTCCTTCAAAACATTTCGTATCTAGGGAGCTTTTTCATATTACTATTATAGTTTTATATACTACTTTTCTCTGTACTGTACTCTTGTGGTTTTTTGTACAACTTTATGATATAACTAACACTGGTCTCAATGATAGAGTACAGAAACAGACTGGAGTACGGAAGGGATTGACAGGCTGCATTTCCATGGTAAAAGTTGGTGAACATGGGCATAAAGAATTGCCAATCAAATCAGGCCATGAAGATATTATGCACAGTTTCAGGTGCCGTATTCTAAGAGATTCTATTTAAAATTTACTTAATGCATTTATAATCTGATTTAGTTCAGTCCATTAAATAATATGGTCTCATCTTGTGCATATACAGGTTATCGAACTGTTCAACGTCACCTTGCTTGCCAAGTCCCTGTAAAAACTCGGCAAATTGCTTTATTACGAGACAGTTAGAAGAGTTCACATACAAATGTGAATGTAATTCTTTGTATTATGGTGAGCCCTTGTGGAAGTTACTTAATATTTTTTTTAATAGAATCAAAATTATAAGCTATATTTCACAATGAAATTTTCTTATTTTCCTCTAGGCCCGAGCTGCGAGAATAAAAAGACAACAGCCCCCTGCTCTCCAAGCCCTTGTCATGAAAGTGCAGATTGCATCGAAACAGAAGACTTTTATTCATGTGTCTGTCCACCTACAAGAACCGGATTCCATTGCAATGAATGTAAGTGTTTTTGACTGCTTAAATATCTCTCACTGAAATATCACCATGAAAAATGTGGTCTTTTGTATTTCAGTTCTTTCTGACCTCAAACTCCCAACAGTGTTAGAACCGTCTTATATGCCTGTGTTTGCTGGGGATTCCTTCATCCAACGTTCATCTCTGTCAGGTGTCGGCACTCGACTTGATGTAGAAATCGCATTTTATACCTTTGAAACAAACGGTATGAACTTTTTTGACATGAATTCGTTCAATACCTATGTTAAATGTAACTATTCTATATGCACATTTGAATGTTTACTGTTTGTAAGTTGAAAATTGCCTGTCATTTTTGTATTTATCAATTTTTGTATTCAAGCTGTTTATTTATGAATACTTCTAGGTATATTGTTTTACAATGCCCAAAGCAACACTGGAAAGGGTGATTTTGTAGCGCTGCTACTCAGGAATGGATTTTTGGAATTCATGTACAATCTTGGACAAGGAACCGTTGTTATCAAGTATGTTTGCAATTCGAGAACATTGAATTTAGCTAACTAGACAAGGCTATACATGCGTGTTGTACTCCTAGCAAGATTTATCTAATTCTAATTATCATCTGATCAACCTGTACTGCAATTGATATTTCCAGGAGTCTAATGCAAGTGAATTTGAACGAATGGCACTCGGTGAAATTGTCACGCTTGGGGAAACTTGGCGATCTCACCCTGGATGACGGACTCACAATCAAGGGCGAAGCTCCGGTAAATTTCAAAAGTTTTCTAGCTATCAATTCTGTTTTTCTCTTATTTTTGTTTGTTTGTATTCATGCTGCATTGGACTGGTTTGGATTCAACAGTTGGGGGTTTGTATTTTCGATTTTGAAACTGACTGAAACTATACTTTAAGTCATGCGGCTTTTAAACCAAGATTTATTTTGAGAAACTAATAAAACTATAGTTTGTTACTTCTTGGAATACAGTCTTATCTTATCTCAGTGTTGATTTTATTATCTTTTTCAACAGCGTGATCACAGTCAGCTCAACCTTGGCCAACCTTTATATATCGGTGCTGTACCTGATGGAATAAATGTACCTAAAATTGCTATTGTGGACTCAGGACTTATGGGGTCTATACAAAAGGTGAAATCACACTAATGTTTTGTAATGTATTTTCGTCAAGCTAATGTCCATTTTGCAATATTCATCAATTTAATATTACCGGTGAATAATTTTTTACTAGTTTGTGGTCAACGGAGTTGTATTTCCACGGTCACTGATGAGCGACAACTCAACGTCATACAATGTCAGAGCATTCAATGGACATCCATGTTACAGAAAACCTTGTCAGAATGAGGGAACATGCAGCCCTAACCTGGGAGAATTTTCATGTGTATGCAAAAGTGGATTTTCTGGAGATTTGTGTGATACAGGTAAGTTTATTTAAGGTAGTTGAAGCAAATCACTATGTAACTGCCTAGTAATAGATGATTGTGCTGTATACCAGAACCCACTGAGGATCTAAACTGCCTATAAAATCACTGTTTCATTCTGGTAGCCACAGAATCTGTATTATTAGTATAAATTGGAATTCAATTAATAAAGAGAATTCATACTGTCACAAAATCACTGTTATATGAATATCATCTACTTCAGTAAAAATGACATGCTTGCGTGGGTTGAATGAAGTTTAATGAAGTATATTAATGCTGCAAACATTTTATTAGAGATGATAAAATATTTTATGTCATGCAATTTTTGGTGTTTGAGCCATTGCCTGGTTTATAGCTCATTGGCATTTATTTGTGGATAAGCTTTGCATTCCTCGCACCCCATTTTTTTGATTTATTTCCCATTTTCTCTCATACAATTCATCAAAAGTAGGTTTTAATAGTATTGTATATTGACTGTTCCTTTGGTTTTCAGACGAAAATCCACTTGTTGTACCCATGCTTCAGGATTCCGTTGAACAAGCAATCTACTTCAGTGGAAAAGTTAAAGCAATGTACAATAATCACGTAACACAACGGTAAGTAAATACAAAGAATGCAAATATTTAACCAGCTTCCATGGAAATATTTCATTTACCCTCAATAATACTCATGTCAAGTTATATTATGTCTGGGATTGCTAAACATTTTCTGGTATATATCAATGAATTAAAGTAAGTGCAGTTAAATGTGTAAAAAATTTCCAGTAAAGGAAACAGAAGCATGAAGTATTTATTCCGAATTGAAGTTTTACATTGTTAAAATACAGTATAGTAAGTGTTGGAAACGTTCTGTTATTTTTGAAACAATCAGAATTCGAAATTTATGAACATTTTTAGAAACTTTACTCGTTCTACATTTCACAGAGCATGATTTGTATTTTTTACATGTCTTTCACCTTGTAGGACTTCCCGACACAGGTTTGCCAAGCTGTACTGTATAGTATTACCTATAAGTAGACTATAGTATAGTGTTTATTGTGTCAGATCAGATGAATGGTGTCAGAAAATTATAAACTCTTATTTCTTACACAGTGATCACTCATTCAAGGACAATTACGTTGAGCTTCAGCTACGGACAACACAGCAGCATGGTTTAATCTTTTACGATGGAAAGGCTTCCAAGCGAGGAGACTACATTGCCTTCGCTGTTAGTTATGGAAGATTGCATTTGACTTTTGATCTGGGTTCTGGTCCAGCACACATTGTTTCAGATGAAATTATAAATGATGGTCAGTGGAGAAGTGTTCAGATCATAAGGTAAACAGCGAGGTTCCTATCATTATAATCCGTTCTTACTGTTAAGTTAAGTATTTTCACCAAGTGAATTAAATTTAGGAATGAACACAAAGCTTCATTGCAAGTAGACTTTGGACACCCCAAGCACGTATCTGCTCCCCATTTAACGAAATGGTTGAATACTGATGGTATTCTATGGATTGGTATGTATTTCTTTACTTATACACTGCATGGTTACGATTATTATACTGCCCAACTGCAAATTTTGGCAACTGCCTTCCTTGCTTGTATGTTAAAAAGAGCTGTAACCTCTTAAGTTCAACTGGAACTGGAGGTCACCATAGATGTGATTTATACCGAAGTCATTGCTAGGAGAAAACATTCATGTATTGTCAGGAAACTATCACATATTATTGACATTAATTGCTTTGAATATGAATATCACCTGAACCTCAAACATTTAGGTGCAAAAAATTTTTGGCAGTTCATCCTTCAAATCAGATGTATTGTATTGTAACTTAGCATGTAACTAACAATGCATATACATCTTTATAAACTATTTCCTTAATTTTTCCATTTACAGGCGGTTGTGAAGCTGAGCATATGCCACCGCGACATCGTGGATTGCCAAGATCATTTTATACTGGTTTTAAAGGTTGTCTACAGAATGTGCTTATAGACGGAACACTTCTACGCTTACGATCGGATGCTATTAACAATCCTGAGCTGTTGGTGTGCAGTGGTCGATGACGTTTTGATCGATTCTATATATGATGTTGCAGCACTATCAGACGAGAAATGATAGATCCTGTCTCTCTATTTTATCGTGCCCTTGTATACAGCATAATTTATTATGGGTAGACGAATCCTTCTGTGGATCCACATTTGTGTGATGTCGTTTAAATAGATTTAATATCGTAAATTCATCAACTCCATTTGTTAGAACCTTCGTAATTACAAATTGTATTTAAATCTGCTTTTTTCATCTTTAAAGATCGTGCACTAAAAATAAGGTCTGTAATTAATGTTTAGTTCAATATTCTCTTAATCACATTAAAATTTTAGTTTAAATTTTTTTATCCTATATTTTAGTTGCTAATTATGACGTTTTTAGCATCTTATTTTTTTCTTTTTACCAAATTCACCTGTATCATTGGTAACCAGGTTTTCTCTCACTAATCGTATGTTTATTTAACATTGTTCCATAAAATGTATAATACAATAATATCCTCATTATCTCAAGAGGAATTCAATTTAAAATATAGGACTCGAACATTCCACTAGCTTATTTATAGAATTTAGGTTTATGTACTGAAGCATAACTTGATATACATTTTGTTGTTTAGGAATATTGAATCGAATAATTTCATCCAAATTAATATGAAGCATTTATGCCTTGAGACGGTATTCTAATTATTTTTCGCACTTACATGTTAAAGGCAAGTTGATTTATATAATCAGGATTATCATCCTTACCATTGTGTACATTAGCTACAATTGATGAGGTCTCTGAAGTGTGGGCAATGATTGGAATATCCTATTTTTCGAATTAATGATGGTGTTTTTTAACCATGCTACATTTTGTAAACTGGTAGTTAATTTATTTGAGCAATGTAATGTATTAACCTGATGTAAGTTTAGTGTGTCAGTTTCTGACTGTTATGTCATCATATTACCCACTAAAGAAAGTTCAATTACTGCCACACCATATCGTGATACTGGTACGTTAGGTAATGGAAATAAGTTACTATTGCTCTACTTGTATATAGCTCAGTGTTATGACACGGCATGAACTATTTTCACCAAGTTATTCAGCATATTTTTTCATTAAAAGTAATAAACTGTTGTGAGTATGTAGAAAAATTGTTGGAATGTTTGCTTTGCGAAGAAATTTAACCTATTTCTGTACATACAGATCTATTTCGTGTATATCGTCGCTTGTACTACTGAATAAACTACAGGTATGTATTACTGTATTGCAATTTGAAAAAGCAGAAGACTCTCCTTCACGTAACCATATCTCATTCGCCTCACACCTTCAGGTAACCAGCTTGAAAGCTCTTAATAAAGAGCATTTAAATCTTCCAAAGTCATTGCAATATTTAGGAAAGTAAATTTGATAAGATTCTTGAATAAAGTGAATTGTTTGGCTTAAAATCAAGGTGCGTCAAAATTGGTCTGGACAGGATTTCCGATCCGACATTTCTTCTCTAGCAGACACGGTCGACTGAGCACTGACGTCACAAGGAATCCAAGAAAGAGTTCAGAAACTGAGAAAATACTCATCAAAACCTGTTATTATGTTTTGCTTGGTAGTAGGGAGGAAACGATAATTGTTGTATCGGTAAGGTGCTCACAATTATCAGCTGATTCCCCTTGTTTAGCTTCCAACTGAACCAAGTCGTTTATGTCCCCCGTTTTTGTGGAATCACCTCACTTGTGCGACGACGTTCGGATCATATGTTTGGGCTGTACCTTCTACAAACCATCCAAAAGAAAAACAAATCGTGTTTTTGAACCTGCCTTGGCAACATGTACAATCAAGTGAAAAGCAAAATTCCTGTCAAACGAGGTGAGCTGGTTTAAAATTACATTACTGCTTTTATACAGATATTATAACCTGTTAGGTTTCTTTGATCATAGTTTTTGATTAGGCTGCTATAACATGTGACCATCTGATGAGCTCCTAAAGCTGTTTTGAGTAAAAGAAGGGTAATTCTGTGCTTGTGGCAGAGAGAATACTGATACACTCAAACTTGGTACAAGTTAAGAAGTGACTTCGGAAAGCCGATTACCTTGGGTCTGTGATTTCATCTTTCATCAGAAAGAACCATGAAACAGTAATGACGAGAGGGCAGGCGTAAACTATACAGAACTTATCCTTCTGTGTACAGTGTAGCTTATAACACGATGTGTCATTGCAACTTTTTTTCAGCAGTTAAACTCTAGAAAGCTTGTCTCGTGTTTTTTGACAGTACAATACAAAAATTGTATTGTAATTGATGTATTTTGATCGTGACCTCAATGATCGTGTAATAATGGAAAGCCCCAATTCTTTATCTGAAAGGGTACTATTTCAAATATATATTTGATTCAGTGAAAATAATATACAATATTATAGTGATAAAGTGCTATTCTATTATATCTATGTAGTAATGTAAATTTTCTAGTAATAATGTGGTGCAAGCGGCGGATGTAAGATGCACAAATGCACTTTTACAGTTGCCAAATAACAATGTAAATGTAGCAGTAAGTCCTGTACATTTGTTATGATGTATCACTGCAGTAAGATATGGCCTTCTACTACTGTGCTACTGTACTATCTGATATTAAGCAAATTGCAACTGCCGAAGGAAGGCTATGCAAGAAATTTAGCTTCTTTGGCTGTCTTTGTCTACTAATTGTTCAGTAAATTAATTGGTAATTTGGGGAACTAATGTAATTTAATTAAATCTGTTGTCGTTTACAGCAGTGAGACTGTTTTATTACTGCATTTTGTTAATGAATTTAGGTTTGTTTGTTATTAGGAAGAAGGATAGATAAACAATCTGCTAACACCGCGAATGATCAATATAGTGGTAATTAGCAAATAAGCTTACTTAGTTCATAGTGAGAGAGAGTGAAACTACTTTGTGTTGTAGTCACTGCATGTAGAATATGTAATTTCCTCTCGCAAGTGTACCAATGCACCAAAAATGATCAGGGTTGTTTGTTCTGCATGTTCTATTTATAAATTTGCTTATCTTGATAATATGAAGTAATAATATATTGTTATACCGGAGGCATAGAAGATAAAGTAATAGTATAAACCGTTGTTGTTGCATTGGTACTGGGAGGTAGNATGCTTTTCTATTTAATCCAAAGACTCGCTATTTCTATATCACCTCAAACGAATTACTGGTAGTTGAAAAAGTTTTACTTTTGCACTTGCAATTCAATAATTAATGTATTTTGTTTTTCTACACAGCCATGTTTACTTCGGAAATGCGTGAAAGAGCGGCAGGCTCAGTCGAATTGCACGGTGTCACTGCAACTGGTTTAGAGAAAGTGCTGGAATTCATTTACACAGGAAACATCTTGTTATCGCTCGATAATATACAAGACATACTATCAGCGGCATCATACCTTCAGGTTATGCCTGTGTTGGAATTTTGCAAGGTAAACTTTAATTCAAATTAAAATATATTTATATAGTGTGTTATCTACTTCGATTTGTTCCTTAAATATGCTCAGGTGTGTTCCTTTTATCAAAAAAATGCCCTACATTGATTCACTGGATATATATTTAGAGTGTACTGTATTGAAATGAGTTCTGTAATCATGATGAGAAAATTATATAAATGCTAAATTTGACTCTATAAGATGATATTCTTCTTAGCAGCTGATGTAATATCGTAATAGTAACATTTGTCATATCATTTGTCTCTATTATTCCTCTTTACAATGTAAATGTAATTTCAAATATATAGGTAAATGATTATCATATGTGGATAGGTCCATAGATCATTAAGTGCCTGGCAAATCAATTCCCCCTCCTTAATCAAAACTCTAAATTACAGTGATCTCTCTTATAATCATGATGGCTAAATATATTTATAGGTTACACGAGCAAAGTACAAGTACATAGAGAAGTTTCTTGTAAAAGTGAACGAATAATGGATTCCTAATGTCATTTGTTTATTTATATCTGTTATAGTTGTGTAGGAATATTTTGCAGGAGCCTAGTTCTTTCTAATTAATACCAAACAGAGTTAAATGAAATGTAATCCTGATATTGTAACTAAACTATCTTTAATATTGCAAAAATTGTTGGAAATATTTTGTTGTTGATTGTTCTTCCTTGCCTCGCAGAAATTTCTGATTTCCGAAGTGACCCTGGAAAACTGCTTGGACATTGGTCACATATCAAACGCCTACAATTTAGTAGCGGTCGATAACTACGTGAACGGATTCATGCTTCAGCATTTCAATCAAGTTTACGATTTCAACAAACTGCCTTTCGAACGATTCACTTTTTTGCTCTCGAGTAACAGCTTGAAGGTGAGCCAATTAATAAAGAAGCACTCTCTTTATTTTATTATTTATTATGGTAAATTTCAGGGCCGTTATTAGTCCATATGCATTGGGTATGATGTACACAATAAATCAGTATAGAAATCGAACATAAACTGTAAACTGAAAAGTTGGGTACCCCCTAATTTCCACCCATGATTCAAAATAATTTATGAAACGACCAAGCAGTTATATTAATGACTCAAAGTTTATTTTGAGTGTATGTACTAATAATAAATATTTATTACTTCTAATAATGTTCAAGGCAGCTGACAACAATATATTTTAGGAATGTGATGGTTACGGATAATTAAACCAGGTTCACTCTTCCACTTCATACCAGTCATGCTAGATTAGAACCTTGAGAAAATTCTGTAGTCTGTATATACATGCTGTTGAATAAGACACCCATGAAGCATACAGACTAAATTTAGTTTTATTTAACTCCGGAACTTAATTCTCAACTGTTTTTTTCTATTGGCTACAATGAATCAAGGTGCACTCCATAGTATATCAAGGTTATCATTTGTTACGCTACATTTATCTGAGTTATGTACACGCTAGTAAAATACATACCAACCTTTTCAGTATCACTTCTCTTTTTGCTAATGATATTTTATATTTTCTTCTGCTCTAATAGAAGTGAAATTTGATATTTCTATGTTTGCTGTGCATTTGAGTAATGGCAAAGAAAATTGCTAAGAATGCATGCTCGTTGAATTCATGCACTAGTAATCAGACCACACACACAACTCTTTGAATTGTTGGATTTCTATATAAATTTGATGAATTGAAAAACGAATAACTGCTTTCGGCATAGCAAGAAAATGATATAAAATGAAGATTGAATGACATTTTTTTTGCCTATGTAAGTCAATAGTACTTAGTACCACAACACTTGGCTATTGATTCCTCTTGAGATCCAATTGAGCACTGATGAGAGTGGTATGAGAGCAATAGGTGGTTTGTATTTGTAGCTGTAAATTATATTTGTATCATCTCATTTCTGTTGTACATTCCTAAACATGGTCAATTTGTGAACTCCTTCTGTCTGAGAGTGTCTATGTTATCAACCTTGAAATCATATCGAGTTTAAGCATTATTTTACTTGAAATATTTGAGTAGTTTTCCTTCAGAATATTCAGAATACCTGAAATAAAGTATATATTCTCTCTATTGTATGCCTATGAAATTAGTGCACATACATATATTGATATATATTTTGATTGCAGGGATGTAGCGAACTGCAGCTGTTTAACGCTGCGAAACGATGGTTGGAACATGATCCTGAGAACCGTAGCCAACATGCTGCTGAAGTAATGGAAAACATCAGGTTTCCACTCATTTCCCCAAATGATTTAATAACACATGTCCAGGTAATGTTTATGTTACGTTAAGAGAAATATAGGATGAAAAACATATCCATAACATTGTAAATTCATTGAGTCGAGTGTTCTATTTCTGCACTGATGTGCGTAGTATAGTTCAATTGTCATTACGGTAATTAGGCGTATATGGTTGGGTGATGTATTTTGTGGGTATAGGATAGCAATCTTTCTGTAATATAAAGGTTTTAATATTTTTTAAAATGATTTTTCATTATTTTTTACCTGTAACTATTGTCACTTTAAGACGGTGGATTTCATGCGGAACAACAAGGACTGCATGGCGTTGCTTCTGGAAGCATCTACATACAGAATGGTGCCTTATATGCAGCCTGTTTTGCAAAGCAAAAGGACGAGCATTAGGAGTGATGCTACGCATCTCGTTACATTAGGTGTGTATCTCTCATTTTTGCATTACCTCGTATTTTTTGTAGATTTGTGTAAACCCAAGGTTTATGAAAAGTTGTTCCTCACATCTGCTGCGAGTTAAAGTTTTCAGGAATACATAGCCGTATCTGGGCAATGAAATTATTGTATTTTTGTTTGGGCTTCAAAGTATTTTTAATAAACTATAACAGAAGTATTCCTTATTTACTGTGCAGGTGGGGTACTCCGTCATCAGCTAGATGTGTCGAAAGATTTGAGAATCTTCGATGAAAAATCCAAACGATGGATTAATCTTTCACCAATGGAAAGCTCAAGGTTAGAAAGTTGCTCTTTTCAAACCTTTCAAGTCTGTGTTGTAATCTGTAATCTCTTTAAGATTAATTATTTCATGATAATTTATATATATATAAAAAAGTTAACAATTGACATTTTTTTAAGATATCAGCATGGAATAGCTGTGATCGGCAACTTTCTGTTTGTGGTTGGTGGGCAAAGTAATTATGATACGAAAGGGAAAACGGCTGTCGACACAGTGTTTCGTTACGACCCAAGGTATAATCAGTGGATGAAAGTCCGGGCACTCAATGAGAAGAGGACATTTTTCCATCTCAGGTATAGGATTTGTTTATTTTTATTTTTGAATACCAATACCAAGTACCATCAATATATTCCAAGTGAAACCATAAACAGGACAGCATGCAAATTTGACCTAAGTGAATAGCTGGGATGAGATACTTGAATACGGTAGAGAATATACTTTGTTCAAGTTGGGATTATCACTATATTGATATAGTATTAGCTGGTAGTCTTCCCGTGCATAAATTGTAATGTCACGTTGCTATATTAGAATGCCTTGTTCCAATAGTGCTATCGAAGGAAAGCTGTATGCTGTAGGTGGACGAAACGCAGCAGGAGAGTTATCGACCGTCGAGTGTTACAATCCCCAGTTGAACGAGTGGATATTTGTTGAAAAAATGAGGGAGCCACACTATGGGCATGCAGGTATATATATAGCTATGTTTTTTTTACATGGCATGCCTTCATAAATTGGCACACAATTACTTCTTGGTGGCCACGGTCACGGTTTTGATTTGAAATCTTTGCTTAGCTGGTTAATAGGTTTCCCCTGTCAAATGAATAAGCTTTGTTCAGCCATAAAACTTCAAATGCTCGCTGCTGAGCTTATATCATTAATTTTCAAAGCTGTTCATTGACTCATAATTTGTATAAAAATCTATAAATGTGTATGAAGGTTCCCCTTCGCATTAAAAATTATTATGAAATGGAGTATGCAACCTTACTTGCATCTGTTTTTCTCTTTCCGTATTAATTAGTGCCTGCTTTAATCAAATCTAGGGGAGCTGGCTGTGATCCGTTTTCAGAATGACTATTGATTATTGAAGTATTGATTCTCTTGACATTGACCTACCAGTAGATTACCTATTTATTTTCCTTGATTACTAATATTGGTAAATCCTCTATTCGCTTTTGGTGTCTGCCTGATATAATGCATTTAATACAGTAACATTATGTAAATGATTAAGAATGGCAATTTGATATATAACTACTGGGCATATGATTTTGTCTCAGGGTTGTTGATCCTCTTTATTAATCAACTCAAAATTCTCAAAATATAGAATATATGTAATGTATAGGATGCGTAAAACCACAAAGATCTTAACAAAGCAGCCGCACAGCGAACTGCAGCTGTACTACAGCTGAGCAAATTCAAAACTAGCCAGTACCCTAAAAATTGCCGATTTTCTCGAAGCAAGATAAATGTTTTTTCTAACAGTCCTTTCAATACCGTAATCTGGTGATTATAATTACAGATTTGATTTAGGTTGCCAACGATTCTCTTATTTGTAAGTGTTATCGATTTAAACTTTTATTCCAGGTACAGTCTATAATGGAAAGATGTATATATCTGGTGGAATCACTCATGACTCGTTTCAGAAAGAGCTTTTATGTTATGATCCTATTTCTGACAAATGGGAGCAGAGGTGATGAGGAAGCCTTCGATTTATATTCATTATTCAGTATTTAGTATTCATGTTTTGTTCTCATTGTTTTAGACGGCCTATGTCGACAGTTCGTGGATTACACTGCATGACGACAGTCTGCGATCGTCTCTATGTGATTGGTGGAAATCATTTCAAAGGTAAAATTGTCTGTTTGAGCACTGAAATTTACTGTTACCAGTGTGAGGATGTAAATTAGTATTAACAGGGTTGAATGTGATGATGAATGTTCTGTTTGTTATCATTTATTGAGTCAATATTTTTTGTTGCACATTGCGCATTGTGCAAATCTCCCGACAGCTAGTTGTAGTTGGCTGTTAGATAAAAATGCTTTGAAAATTGACCATGTAGTGGCACCAAGTAATGTCAACAAATTCATTGATTAGTCCTTTGTTCCTGCCCATACTCCATGTCCACTTAGTATAACCCGAACTCATTGAAATCTGAGTGCTGTTTAAAGTAAGGCTAGGTATGGTTTGTTGCGGGGAGTTCTTAATTTTGGAGTATTTTCAATGTGAAATGATCTCGACGTATACTTAGTATCCACGATAGTTCAGGATATATATAATCGTATTCCACAATGACAATCCAGGAACAACAGATTACGATGATGTTTTGGAATGCGAGTTTTATTCTCCTGACACCGATCAGTGGACGTCTGTCGCTCCTATGTTGACCGGACAAAGTGACGTTGGAGTTGCCGTGTTTCAGGGAAAAATATTTGTAACCGGTTAGAATGCTGTTCTCATATTATTGTTTTGACCATGATACATCACAATATTTACTGCGCCAATGCAGATAATCTTTATAATACACTGTCAAGCTACAAACTAATATCAGAGAAATTTTAATAATCGCAGGTGGGTATTCTTGGAACAATCGCTGCATGGTCGATATCGTCCAGTGCTACGATCCAGAATCAGATCAGTGGAGTAAAACATTTTCTTTACCTGCTGCCCTGGGTGGCATTCGTGCATGTACCCTAACTGTTCTGCCTCACTTCACTCAACAATGCAAATCAGAAAGTAGTAGTCCCGTCTCGGTAGAGGGAAGTACAATATCAGTCGACGGCAGTGTAGGTATGTACGAGATGTGTTAAATGTTACTGAATAAACCTCAATGTGGGATTTCGGAGGAACTTTCCCCAAAGATTTACAATCTCATGTACAGAACAAGACATAACAGTACAAAGTTTATCCAAATCTAAAGGAACTATGGACAAACCTTAACATACCACATACATATACATGCTCCAGTACCTTTACACTATCCAGGACTATGTTGTTTAGGAATTAGAAAAGAAAAGAATGTCCATATCAATCAAATGAACAGATATCCAGATTCTTTATATCAGGTTATAATATATTGATATTTTAGGTGAAGTTCTCGGTGCTGGACGGGATGACCTAAATGTCGGTCAGCCAGTCGAAAGGCCAAGTCCTGGTAGAACGAGACAAAGTTTAAACTTTGATGTAAATATGGCAGC
This sequence comes from Halocynthia aurantium, assembly GCA_013436065.1. NCBI lineage: Eukaryota > Metazoa > Chordata > Ascidiacea > Stolidobranchia > Pyuridae > Halocynthia > Halocynthia aurantium. The sequence continues at coordinate 176,992 of QXVX01004098.1, forward strand.
AGTTTAGCTGGTATAAACCTCGTTCTTGGATTCTCTTTCTCTTGAGTTCCTCCCAACTAGTCAATCTTGCCTTGTTATACTCGGCACAATTCAGTGCGAGTGTATTCCAGACCGTGTGTAATTTTTGATACTAGTCAATGGATGTGTGTGTTTCATGCGTCGCTGTTTGACCAGACTTCACAGAATGAATAGGTATGCACAGGAGGTGATATGATCAGAAATTTTGGGTTTTGGAACTAGAGTAAATTAAGGTCTGGGTTGTTAAAAGCACAAGAGGGTAAAAGATATTGAACATAAACAAGAAACTAAAAATAAAATTAAAGTTCCACTTAGATTGATGACTAAATTGCATTTTCTATCAGTCCTTGGGATTTCTGAATAAAATTCAGACTCAACAAATTACCCAACGTATTTCAAATCGCTACTTGTAACATCTTTTAAAGATTTTCATCAAGATAGTATTCTGTTATCTGACTCTTTACTGCCAAGCTCATAATTTATGCATCTCTAAACAGTGCTACTGACAATGTGTAGTTGTTTGGCATCGTTGTTTGACTGCGTATGACTATCTTGAACTTGCCTTTGGAGTTTGCGTTATGAACTCGAGTGGAGATATATCTGTATAGAGACACTGTTTTTCTCAGACAATGACTTGTAACAGTATTATTTTCTTGATTCTTGATTTATTTTTCAAACATCACACCAGCATATGCTCGCACCTGAATATGTGATCATTTTCAGGCAGTCATTGGTTCATTGTGTAGGTTTTGTAACGTTTGGGGATTTTCCTAGCACAAATGTTGAGTGATAGAGGCATACAAATGACAGACAGACAGTGGAAAATACAGTATACAATGAGAAATTTTCTTGGCATGTTGGTAATGTCACGTTTTCTTGCTAAACTTACTTGGAGGGTGATTACTGGTACTAAAATGTAAATTTTTGAATCCCATGAGTCTAGCAAAACAATATAAGAATAATCCTTGAGCCACTGCCTATCCTTATTAAAAGTAAAGAATGATGTGACTTGAATTTGGTTTTGGAGTCAAATCAGGAACATTCTCTGTCAGCAGAGAAAATGTTTGTGTGATTATACGAACGAAGTTGTAGGAATCGAGATACCAATATCCATAGACTATGATATGCTCCAAGTACAACATCCTCCTATTCAGGATCTTAAGTGTTCATCAGAAAGAATTTTGTTTACCAAAGCTTCGTTTTCTATATAGATATGTAATCCGGAATATGAAATCTTATTTTTTGGGTATCTTTGTATTTACGTATTGCTCTTCTATATGCTATCTTCTTTTACGATTTTTTTTTATCAACGATGCTTGGTCACTAATATTTGTGGCCTTGTAAAATATTCAGATGTCTTTCCTCGTATGCTCCAGTATCAGTTGTCAGGTAGAACCTTTAGTAATTGTGCTACAATATTTTATAGAGGATTTCAAATCGATATCTATCATCATCTATAAGGTTATTGTGGCACAGTATTTTACATTGTTACTGTCTGGCTGTTGAAGCTTTACAGATTCAGAATATGAGCGAACAGATTGCAGTTGTACTGTAAAAATTGACGGACGATATACACAGTGTTGTACAGTTGTTAATGTGTTCGTTTAACTGCACTGGACTTAACACTCGAACTTGGATTGACACGTATCTAATGATTTATTTTATTTGGGCCATTCGTACTGTAATTTTCAATGTAACCTATACAATATTGTTGAAATGGCCAACACTAAATTTTTGTAACTCCAGCTAGGGTTTTATACCACGAACGCCAAGGCCTAAAAGGGTATGGATGATGAGATAGAGGTAGAATGAGGCGCTCTGTTATTCTTTTGCATTTAAGCTTTATTCCCCTGTCTTCCGAAGGGGGATGCTGGGACGATTGAGCGAAAATCTGGGCAGCCCTGATGAAAGAAGAAAACCTGTGCAGCCGTAGCAAAGGATGTGATTGTAAACTTTGAGAGATTGCTTTTATAGACATAGAGCTTAACAGCTATCGAAAACTGCTTGTTTGGTTACATCAGGGGTCACCAAACTACGGCCCGCGGTCCGGATGCGATTGAATCATTAGAAATTGATTTATAAGCGTTGATTGTACTTTGCCATCTAGCGGTTGGAAGTTTTTACATCACTTTACCGTTATAAATTATCCAACAGTGACATCTAGCGATTGGAATTTTTTACTTCACCTAACGCTTATGAATGAACTTCTAATAATCCAATCACGCTGACTTGGTCTGCGAGTTAATAAGGGTTGTTCAACGCGGGTTCACTCGTTACGGCCGACCCGAAATAGGTATTTCTAGTTTCGAAATATAGTTCCTCGAGGTTAACCTATATCAATTGACCCAATTCAGAGACTGTTGTTTCATGTATTACGTCTTATGTGTGCGAATTTCAGCGTGATTGGATCATTAGAAGTTCATTCATAAGCGTTGGGGGAAGTAAAAATTTCCAACCGCTAGATGGCAAAGTACAATGGAAGGTCATGAATGATTCTATTGATCCAATCAGGCTGAAATTAGCCCATATAAAACATAATACATAAACTAACGTTTCCTGAAAATATTGCGTCGATTGATTCAGGTTAACTCCATCAAGGACTGACTGAAAATGGAGACTACACAGAAATCTCAGCTGAAAGGAATATAAAATTGCATGTAATCTGTAAATGTGAACTCCTTTCGCTCAAATTCTGACAAGACACGTCCAAATATTGCGCAATTTCTCTTGAGCAGTTAATGTATCGGATTCAAGATCAGCTCTCTCCCATTTCCAAGAAGACAGCATCTCGTAAAAGCGTTATTAAATTTTTAATTTCGATTTTGCGTTAACACTTTCATCGACTCAAATCATATGTATTTGGAAAGTGCTACAACAGATTAAAAAACACTTGTGAAGTAATTCAACACGATCGATCGATTAATGAACAAACTCGCTAGCTACCTAACTACTTATTGATCCAACCCAGGAACAACAGTTACCTGTTCCTCAATATCGTTGCTCAATAATCAATGCTTATTTGTCCATTGAAAGTTATTTCTCATTAAAAATAAAATGCTTAAGAGCATTTGCATTCGTAGATACAGAAATGGTCAAAAAAAAGTTTTTTTTTCAATTCCGATTGGAAAGGGCATTTCGGGGAAGTATACATTTATGTATTCGAAACTAGGAAAGTAAATAACAGAATAGCAACTGAAGGGAAGATCATTATTCATATCAGTTAATCTTAAGAGCTTGATTGTAACAATCATTCTTTTTAGATATACATTTAGAGATACGCGTAGTATAATCACCCATTGCTTTTAATAAATCAGTCGCGAAATAAATTGAAGAACGAACTATTTAATCAGCAATTTCGGTAATTAATCACAACCTTTACTCCACCTATTTTCGGTAAGGAATTGCTACAACTTGAAATTATGGTGGCGCAACGAGAAAACGAGTTGCTTATCTCAGATAAAGTACAGCAGTTAATCGGATTTTTGCGTGATGATTGAAATATTAATGGAACTTCCAGTTGTTTTCTGCGTTGTTTTATACAACCAGAGCAGAGTTTTATTTGAACCAGCTTAGCAGTTATTTCATTACATTGTGTATTGACTGTTGTTTGAATGACTATAATCTCGTGAAGTTGTAGAGTCCAGGGCGCTATAATAACAGGAAAGTATTTTATTTATGTAATAACGAATCAATAGACAATGCTTCGAGATGTTCAGACATGCCTGATTATCGTAGGGCATAATTTAAGAATATAATTTCTTGTCAAAACAGTACATAGGTAAGTGAAATGTTACTACATGAATTTTTTATTATCTCGTGTAACGTTTTCTTTCGGGCCATTCTCTGTAGTCTATACAACACTCAATTAAGCTAGGATCCATTCACTTCACTTTTAATCTTACAAATTGTAAGAATACAAGAGAAAAGACATATGCATGTATACACTTTGAAAAATAACAATATCTGATGCCGGTACTGTTGTATGCATGTCGGAGAGGTCGAACTTGGACTACAGTAGTAGATTTTGTCAGGTGAATTTTGGTATGGTGGAGAAGAACAGAAATATAGTAAATTTAGGTATCTATAATAACAGATCTTTATCACAGTTGTCCAGTTAATATATGCAGATCTTATGTTTGTTTTAGAACTACAATATCCAACTTACAGTCCGATTAAAAAAGGGAAAGTTTCACGATCCAGTTTTAAAAATCTCTTTATGTGCAGGCGACAGATGAACTGAATATTATTTCAAACAGCATTCAAGCTGACAACTGGTATTTCTGAAATTGTTTTTGAATTCTTCATAAACAACGTTAAATTACCGCAGTTTCTTCTGTAAACTACTTGAATACAATTCTTTCATTTGTGCAGAATTTATATATATATCCTGGAACCGATACCCGACGTAAAACGTAGTAGGTCTTACTGTAAATGAATAAGATATGATAGGCCTGCGGAAAAAAGCGCCCATATTTAGTATACGCTGTCAGATATACGAATACCATTATATTATTGGAAATATACAAGTCAAGCTCGTTACTCTTTTAATTATTGAAATATAACACTGCATGGAGATTACAACTGCACCTTTCATTCTTAATTAGGCAATTTATTTTTGCAATCTGAAGCCTTGTCTGGCTTTAACATACAGTTTAACATTAGTGTCAGAGTGGCGCCCAATACACGCGCCGCACCTTCCGTACTTTAATTACGCTTATGTTTTATACGTCAGTATATTAACTACTATTCATCAAATATCATCTTTATTGATCATCAGCGTCTGTTGAGATACTGATATATTTTCATAAGCAAATATTCTTTTTGATTTATTACAGAAGGCTCTTACAGACTGCAATAATTTTAACAACAATTTGAAGTCAGCGTATGTATTATCAATATTGTAGCTGTTGGTTCGAGTAAACATCGATAGAGTGACCACATCACCGCGTGTAACATATTCATGGAACGAAATGGAGATTTAATCGCATCTTGGATTTGTTGGAAAGAAATGAAACCTTTTAGCAGGTTAATAATGCTTTTTCTTGATGTATTCTAATATGAGTCGTGACATTAAGCGGTTTAGGCGCATTGCTTGAGAGACGTAATATAAATTGCAGACCGATCCCTGGCCGCTAGGGGAGGGTGTTAGAGCGGTCCTAAGATGGTTTTCATCCCCTCAGGACCCGTACGGAGCCCGTACTTGGGTTTTCTCATATATGCTGATCCTAAATTGTTTCATCCATTTTATGTTATTGTTATATGATGAGAGACTTCCTAAGATAGTATTACTGTACATATTTAATCGATTCATAAATTGGTATCAGACGACAAAAAGTCTACTCGACTTTAGCCTTTATCTTTTAGTCATTTCGTTTATTAGAATCGTTATTGAATATTGTGTTTCTTGCATATGCAACACAATAAGGTAAAATCTAGCCCAACCCTAACCTTTTTTCAGCTTGTGCAACTGTGTGTTCTACCCCCAATGTACACTTTTGTATTTGAAGATCTTAAGTAATGATCCAAGACATTTCTATCGATTCTAATTTTATTCCCGAGCGGCAATTATCCACTTACCAATAAAAAGCCGAAAGATTTTAACCACTCATCACGAATATTGCATTACGATCAGCAAGGTTAACTGTGAATGAAAGCTTTTCTCATTGAGGTAGATAGTTCAAATTGCAGAAGACAAATGAGCGAAGCAGACGAATCCCTCAAGAGTCCTAAATAATTAATTAGTTGCTTTGCTAGCACTACCTCAGGATTGACAAAAATGACCCACGATACGTATGTACCTTATAATATTGTAATATAGATTCGTTGTCATTCTGCGGAATATGTCACAGCATAATAACTGTTACTATGAGGCAACAGCTCTAGTGAAATCGAAAGTAAGGGAATCCAATCCGTACCGTGTTTGACAAAAGCAATAATGTCAGGAGTCAGTAGAATAACGATTGGCAACCAGAAAAATCGTTATTTTCTAATTACCTGTCCGTGGTGTAATTAGTTGAGATCAGATCACAAAACTTTTTTTTTAAGCTTGAAGTAATGGATCTAGTGTCCAATTATTGAGAATAGTTTGAATATATATAATGAGTTTCAAATTACTAAGACAGACAGGAGTGTAAATACTGTAAACAACCAAGTAGGATTTTCAATTTTAATCAACCTTTTGGCTTACTATATTATAAATGGCACTGTTGTTGAATTATCTTTTCTTTGGGAACTTTTACTGATTCTTCGTGATCGTATAGAAGATATAGGAAGGCAACTTTTCGCATATATCTCGGTAATAAAGGATCTTTGTGTTCTAGAAATATCATTGCAAACGACACCTGGATATCTAAGAGTTGGAAAAAAATTGAATACCTACATCCAACAATCAGTTCAAGAAGCGAAAATACACCTAGGTGGAGCAACGGAAAGTTCAGTGGAACAGCGCCAACTGCTACGACCTCTGTAAGTTGTTTGGCGAAATCAGATTCGATTACGATTGACAGAAGGACCCGGAACGAAAACTTAGAAAAATACAATAGGAAAAGAGAAGCTTTGGAAAAAGAAAATAGCGAAAACTCGGAAGACATTCAGCCAGGCCTAATGCGCGCAGAGAAAAATGCCACCAAGATAAAGAAACTTCTCTTCGCGACACATTCATTCGCGGGACATAGCAGCAGGAGTGCTTTTTTGGAGACGACAAGCTCTTCCAGCAGCCACTCCTTATGCAGTCGGTGCATACAGGATCGCAGTTATACCGCAGTAATGCAACAAATAACGGATAGAAAACGTGTACTGTTCAGAGACAGAAACAATTTAATCCAATGGTGCTGTACCGATAGTCATAATTCATCTCAGAAGGATTCGGAAAAACCAGAACAAGCGGAATTGGACAAAGAAAATAATAGTTATGATGACTATAAACAATCGAGTCGTTCCATTCCCTACCAATCAGGATGTGAATTGTGTGATAATCCTTATATGGAAAAATCGTCATCGGTTACATCTGTAGCTAGTTACTGTGGTAAGTAGATTCCATTCTTACTTAGCATGCTAGTAATAGGCCCAGGCCGGTGAGAAATTGTAGGCCCATACCAAATGGTTCACCTAGTTCTGACCAGGTCTTACCATAGCATACTTTATTTAGATCTTTACATTTTCTTCTAGAACTATGTGCCTTGCCGTCTATCAAGCAACTGTCGTGGCCAGTTATTGCCGAGCAATTTCAGAGACCCAATTTATACGTCGATGATGGACACGGTCAGGTCGAAAGCTATCACTGTTTCACTCAGGATAGCCGACGAACTTCTCCTAAAATCTTCCGAAACAGCTATATTCAAAGTATTAATAAATATCTGTCAAGAAAATATCACAAGGTACAGAATCGTTTGAGGTCAAAGGCTAATATTTCTGCCGCAATTACGAACTATAACGATTACTTGGAAGACGACAAAGTTTCTGATGGCCGATTCGTTGATGTTAATATGAACTCCAGGAGATGCGACGTCTGTGAAGAGAATATTGTAAACAATAAAACGGCCTACAGCGAAGATCCTTATGGAGGAACGTTACCGTGTGGGTGTAGTTTGGTACAACCTGGAGAAGACGATTTGAGTTTAATCGTACACGCAGATACCCTGTCTCCAAACCAAAACTTGGACATGTACAGCACAACGCAAAGACAGTACGTAATTCATAACTCTCACACATCGAGCGAATTATCTGTTTATAATCCTCCGAACGAAAGTCGACCTTGTAGATACTGTGACGAGATTTGTCGACAACGACGTTGTTACTCTGAAGAAATGTTATATTGCAAGCAATGTGAAAATCCCGAAATTTGCCAATTATGTCCTATCCCGTTGGAGACAGATTCGCCGCACGTTGTAGAAAGTCAGGCATGTTTATACCCGTGTCACGATCCATTCATGACTTTTTCTGAACTGAAAAAATACGGACTCATGCCTTGCAAACCCTCTGTTAGAAGTCAGCCAAAGCCACGCACACGCCTCAGTAAAATGTCAAACAAAAAGTCTTTTACCAAACGCAGGAAAAAGTATGGGAAATCGCCACAAACTTCCAACAGGTTGATGCTTTTTGAGTGTAGACTATAGAAATTCTTTCAAATTTTGGTTTCCAAGTAGCAATATTATCTCTCGGAATATTATTATTAACATGACAGGTTTCCGTAGCATTGATCCTGTTTGAATTTTCTCCTTGATGAATAATTTATAATGCCAGACAAAGATTCAATTTCCTTAGAGTTATACATTAATAGAATAATTTATTTGGCGTCAATGATCGTCAAATGCGTAATAATACTGCCCTAATCAGTTTGTCTTTGATCACCCCTTAGAAATTTATTGGTGAATCTAACACAGCTCGTTCTTTTTCAACTCCAAATTCTTATCATTCAAAATATTCCTCTCTCAGATTTTTGGAAAGCATCACCTTGTGTTTTCAATGTTTACTGAAAGGCACCGGCGACAATTCTTCGAGTTCCGGTGGCTCCGGGTCTGACGATGACGGAGGCGAAGATGGAGAGGCAATGGGTAAGATACTATATAGCTGTTGAATGTTTAGGGGCTATCAGAGGTTATTATGTTATCTTAAATATATGGACCTGAATTCCCATTCTTCCATATAAAACGATGATGATAAGATTCTGTTTCATAATAAAGCTGTCAGATAAATAAAAGTATTTCTGGCGAGGAGAGACATTGCACGTTTCCAAACTGTAAACTATCGTCCATACTTGCGTTTCTATAATTTGTTGGCGCTACTAACCCCTCTAGCTCAAATAAAGTAGAAATATTCCAGTACCTTTAGGGGACGCCTATCCAGTATCACATGTCTAATTGTGTTTGAGTAACATAAAATATCAGCACAGAATAAACACTTACAACATTGCTACAGAAGACGTATTCGAAGAGCATGGTAATGAAATGAGCGGAGATGAAGATTCAGATGGTGGAGATTCTGGAAGTGATTCAGGAGGCGAGGGTAGCATGAACAGTGCTGAACTATTTGACGATCAACAAAATGCCGTTGAAATGAAGTGAGGCAGGCTTTCATTACCAATCTAGTATACCGATGCTTTGATAAACATGATGTCGAACTTGAGACTACTTGAGCGCTAACAATATTCGAAACATTAAATATATCGCAGCTCACTTTTAATAACATTGTGTAATATAGGATTCTTATTTGGAACTGTGGTGTAACTTTCATACGAATTTATAATTATGCTAATGAATTATAATAACCGTTTATCGTCATCCCAGAAAAGTATAATGTATATTTCCAGGCCTAAATTCCGTATCACCTTTGATAGATAAAGTGTGTCTAAGTCAGGCAATTAATAAGTGCTAATACACTGTATCCTAGCATTCATTTTCCCCTCGGGAATTCTGTGAATAGATTTTTCATTCGATGAATTTGGTAAATTATTTAATGAAGTAAAATTGAATATCATGTGTCATGTAAGTGCAATTATTTGTGCTAATGAATTCTCTTTTATGAATTCAGGGATGCAGGGAATGCGGAAGGATCTGACGGTGGCGGGACAGCTGGTTCCGAATGTTCGGATTCTCTCACTGAATTGGGAACGGAAGAATCAGAAGATACTGAATCTGATTCTTCATCTGATGATGACTCAGATGGTGATGGAATTGATCATAATGGTGACACTGATAATGATTCTTGGCAGTCCATCGTGATTTACGAACATGAGTAGCACACATACAGATTTTGAGTAATTGTTGAATCAAATCTGAATACACCATGATGTAAATATCTTCCGGAGACTGGCACAGTCAGTCGAAACTTCGCAGTCACAACTTTTTAGATTCCCTCAGTCAGTGGAATTCAGTGATTCTGGCACAAATCTTGTCTCATAATTCATTCATAAAGCCACGACCACTACTGCAATATCGTTTATTTTTGCATGTAACTCTCGTATTACTGACACCTAATCAATACCATGGCTTGGTGGCTACAGAAAATAAGATAGGTACTTTCGTGGACGTTACTATTTCCCCAGGGAAGACAAGATTTTCGTAAGTAGCTTGAACGTAATCCAGATTTCCTTGTTCCAGTGTACTGTAGTCTTGTTTCGTATGCTGGTAAACCAATAAGAAGACAACAATTATACAATTACGCATTCATACCTTTCTCTTCGAATTCACATTCAATAATTAAATATGCCGGATAAAATACTCATGATGCGTGTCTTGAAGCATATCCCGTTCCATTACAGAGTTTTCAGGGAAATTAGGGATAAATGTGGCGAAGAAATCCGGAAGAATTGTCGCATGGAATCAATTTACGGACCTATTTACTAAACCTACAAATATTAAGGGACATTGTCGTTATTATCTTGTTCATCATCCTTGCATTGCTAGGAATACAAAGTGGTGAAATGGTACCGAGATTCTCCTCATCGTGCGCGTGTTAATACCCGGGATGATAAAAGCACTGATTATGTTTAAACGAAAAGCAATTTTTGCTAATTAGAATTGAGCGTCACTTTTTTAAATGAACCCGTTACGTGTTTTTCTGATAAGATTAATCCGCGTAGGTAAAAGAGTTATTTGAAGAATCGCAAGCGGAAGAATTTTAGTCTCTGTCAAGACAGACTGCCCCTGAGAAACACGGTCGTCGGACGTGCTTTGTTAGAGCTCTTAAAAGAAGTGCCACGTTGGCTTCCTCGCTAGACTCTGCAGTATGTTAAACAGGCGGAAATGAGAAAGAATGGCCGCCCTTACACTCTTTCACAATGGGACGCTATGATGTAATTCTCATAATCACTATGTGACCTGAATTTTGTTGAAATATTAAGTAGTTGTGGATGTAACGCAGAAAAGAAAGAATAGGTGAAGGAAGGTATACGACTTGAATTGAAAAAGAAATATACAAGGAATGCGAATGAATCTTGATTGCAAGACTATTTACCGAAATAACTCAAATAATGTGTATAAATTGAGCATGCACTTGCTTCGAAGTATGGCCTGTCCGAAAACCCGCTTACATAAGACCGGTATATGAGGTTAAAGTCTCCAAGGTTAAAGTTATTCAAATGTTTCAGTAAGATGTCCCCTTGATTCCGAACTGACCAAATCAACCTGCTCCGTAAAGGAATACGTCAATAAGGGAAAACTTGAATTGTGAGAC